>SJXQ01002686.1:331230-411185 GCA_006408695.1 Aepyceros melampus
CCATAACATAAAATATGTAGAACTTCCTACCTTTACCTCACATTCCCATTCTGAATATTCTGGAGCCCTTGGCAAAACTTCTTTGCGTTCATGCATAAGGAAATTACTTACAACAATTCCAATATAATAAAATATTCCTGAGTGCTTCTCTGCCTGTTATGTTGAAGACATGTTAATTTATTTATAAAAATGAAAAAAAAAATTGAACTATTTATTAGAAGTCACAACCTCTGAGAAAATTAAAATGACTCTGTTGGTGAACCAAACACTGGAAAACAATGGCAAGAACATGGCAGACATCCTTGCTCATAACAGCCAGGGAGGCCTGAGATGGAAGAAGAAAGAAGCAAGCAGATGTCAAACACAGTAAGACACAAATTGAAAGAAGGCTGGAAATAGCGAGAGGATTGTCAGCACCACAGTTCTACCTGTGATTAAGAAATGGACAGTTGGGGGAAACCTTTTAATTGACAATGAGGAAAAAACTCTGTTTAAGAAACATGGTCAACTGCTTGATTTTAATGGGTTGGATTCTTTCACTAAATATCACTACAGGGTGCAGGCAGCTAATAGCAGGGTTAGTTGCACAGACAAGGACCAGAAGTCCAGGAAATCAGGGATCACTTCTAAAACGAGAGAGGTAAGAATAATTAGAGGAGGTCAGGGGCGAAAAGTGTACAAATTCAGCAAGGATAAAGAGGAATTAGCTGATAGAAAGGAAAATGAAGTTTAAATTAATTTCAAAATACCAGGCAGAGCCAACAGTAAGCCTGACACCGGGACATACATTTTTGCTTCCTGTATGTTGAAATCACAGGCTTTTCATCTATAAAAGCAGGAATAATAATTACCCAAAAAAGTTGTTTTGAAGATTAAAGACATAGGAACTGTTCAAAAACCTTGTACATAATAGACAGGAAATACTATTTATTGAGAGCTTTTTAAAACGTATATTAGCTGTTTTAAACCAGGAGATGTATTCTGTTCCTCTTAACCAAGT
Organism: Aepyceros melampus; assembly: GCA_006408695.1. Lineage (NCBI taxonomy): Eukaryota > Metazoa > Chordata > Mammalia > Artiodactyla > Bovidae > Aepyceros > Aepyceros melampus. Next base: position 332,231 of record SJXQ01002686.1, read on the forward strand.
TGTACCAATACTGTACTTTAAAACTGAATAGAGATTCTTACTGCACTTTCCTCTCATTTCTAAAGTGTTCACTACCAGTTCAGCTTTGTCAGTGGAAATGGACTTTCTGGGCCCAAAGAAATGGAAAGAAAGCCCAGATGACCATCAGGCTTAACACTGATGAGAGAGATTTATTTAAAAACACAGGGTTGTTATGGTTGGCTTCAAAGGTTCATTGACTTACTCAACAATTGAATGAGTGCGGGACAAGAGTAGAAAGCTGCTGTATGTAGGAATGAGGGCAGGAGAGGTTGGCACAGAGCGGGTGCTGGAGATCAGCGTCTTCGGGGAAATAGGGAGAAGCTCATTAGGTAACAGGTAAGAAGGACAGTCAATCTTGCTGCTCTTGGTTCCTAGCTAACATATGGGGGCCTACTCCTTTCCACTAGCAAAATTTTCAGTTCAGTTCAGTCGCTCAGTCATGTTCGACTCTTTGTGACCCCATGAACTGCACCACGCCAGGCCTCCCTGAGTCAGTGATGCCACCCAACCATCTTATCCGCAGTGTACACCACCACTGGTGTACAGTAAATATAATCAACATTTAAAAGGTTGACAACACTAAATGTTGGCAAGGATGTTGAGTGATTGGAATTTCACTCATTCTTGTTGGGAATTGAAGTTTCTAACCACTTTGGTTTCCAGACCACTAGACCACCTGACCTGCCTCTTGAGAAATCTTTACGCAGGTTAGGAAGCAACAGTTAGAACTGGACATGGAACAACAGACTGGTTCCAAAATAGGAAAAGGAGTCTGTCAAGGCTGTATATTGTCACCCTTCTTATATAACTTATATGCAGAGTACATCATGAGAAACACTGGGCTGGAAGAAGCACAAGCTGGAATCAAGATTGCTGGGGAAATATCAATAACCTCAGATATGCAGATGACACCACCCTTATGGCAGAAAGTGAAGAAGAACTAAAGAGCCTCTTGATGAAAGTGAAAGAGGAGAGTGAAAAAGTTGGCTTAAAGCTCAAAATTCAGAAAACGAAGATCATGGCATCTGGTCCGATCACTTCATGACAAATAGATGTAGAAACAGTAAGAGACTTTATTTTTTTGGGCTCCAAAATCACTGCAGATGGTGATTGCAGCCATGAAATTAAAAGATGTTTACTTCTTGGAAGAAAAATTATGACCAACTTAGCATATTAAAAAGCAGAGACATTACTTTGCCAACAAAGGTCCATCTAGTCAAGGCTATGGTTTTTCCAGTAGTCACGTATGGGTGTGAGAGTTGGACTATAAGGAACGCTAAGTGCCGAAGAATTGATGCTTTTGAACTGTGGTGTTGGAGAAGACTCTTGAGAGTCCCTTGGACTGCAAGGAGATCCAACCAGTCCATCCTAAAGGAGATCAGTCCTGGGTGTTCACTGGAAGATCTGATGTTGAGGCTGAAACTCCAATCCTTTGGCCACCTGATGCAAAGAGCTGACTCATTTGAAAAGACCTTGATGCTGGGAAAGATTGAGAGCAGGAAGAGAAGGGGACAACAGAGGATGAGATAGTTGGATGGCATCACCGACTCAATGGAAATGAGTTTGGGTAGGCTCTGGGAGTTGGTGATGGACAGGGAGGCCTGGTGTGCTGCAATTCATGGGGTCGCAAAGAGTCGGACATGACTGAGTGACTGAATTGAACTGAACCACTTAGGAAAAGGTCTTATAGTTTCTTAAAAAAGTGAAAGTGAAACTTGCTCAGTTGTGTCCAACTCTTTGCAACCTCATGGACTATATAGCCCATGAAATTCTCCAGGCCAGAGTGCTGGGTACCCTGCCCCTTCTCCAGCAGATCGTCCTGACCCAAGAATTGAACCAGGGTCTCTTGCATTGCAGGTGATTCTTTACCAACTGAGCTATCAGGGTGAATGTACACTTTCTAATGATCCAGATAGTCTCCTCATTTACTGAAGAGAAAGAAAAGCAAATGGTCAGAAAAGATTTGTACAGGAATGTTCACAGCCATTTTGTTGACAGTAGCCCCCCCCCCAAAAAAAAAATGGAGACATCTCTTGTGTCCATCAGTCGAAAATGGATAAACAAAGGATATTCACACTGGAGTGTATTATTTATAGATTAAAATAAAACACTGATAGAAGCAAAAATGGATTTGTCTCAAAATGTGCTAAGTCAAAGAAGCACTACACAGAAAGTACTCGAGATATGTTTTCCATTTATATGAGTCTGTAGAACAGGCGAAACTAACTTAGGGTGGCAAGATGTTCAGTGTGTTGCTTCCTCTGGGATGTGGCGCTGGAGGAGGTAGTGGAGGTGGATTGATCAGGTGCGTGGGGATCACTTTCCAGAGGAGTGATGGCATCTTGAGAGTCATTTAGGTTCCACAAGTGTTAATATTTGTCAAAACTCACTTAAGATCTGTGCATTTCCTTTTATGTAAATTTTGCATCAAATGAAAAAAAACACTCTAGTCCGTGTTATAAGAGGAAAAAAATTCTAAGCTTCGAAGTCAGTCGCTCAGTAGCATAGAACAACTGCATGTCTTATGGGGCTGTTACCGCTGGCGTTGGGCAGCGAGAGCCTGCTGTGTTACAGTGCACTCACCTTACATCTTAACAACGAACACTCTAAGCTACATCTTGGTGTTTCTGACTGCTTAATTATCAATTTGTAGACTGAGCAGGATGCACAAATGCTGTTTATGGAAACTTTCCTTTCTCAAGAACTTCCTGTCTAGTGATAAAGTCATTGGGACCCAAATTTGAACACTGTGTGCAGTTGTTAAAAAAAAAAAAAAAGCTCAACAATGAAAGTGGAGGAAGTGTGCAGTAGATAATTCAATACGTTTTCAAGAATAACAGAGTATTTATAAAATCCTTTTCTGTTTGTTCCCCTTGTAATTTCAGTCTGTTGTCAAAGAAACTTCTGGTGACATCCAGAGTTTCCTTCCTAATTTCTTTGTGCGCAGTCGCTCAGTCATGTGCAACTCTTTGTGGCCCCCTGGCCTGTAGCCCGCCAGGCTCCTCTTTCCGTGTGATGTTCCAGGCAAGAATACTGGAGTGAGTTTCCATTTCCTTCTCCAAGTGTTTCTTTAACATTGCTTAAAATAATAATCACCTGGAGTGTGGGTTCAAAATACATTTTTCTACAGTCCCCTCCTGGACATTCTGCCTCAGTGTGTCTGGATGGGAATCATGGTTGATACGTCTTTTGAACAAGTACATAAGGCAGTTCATATCAAATTCTTTGGGAGACAGTGCTTTCCAATTGTATGTAAAAACATCAGACATGAAGTACTCTGGTAATTCTTAGTGATGACCAATAATAGCTTAATTATTCAGTAGGACAGTAATAACAGTTGAATATTACTGTAAATTAATATTATTGAATATGGCACTGTTAATGTAATCCAATCACTCTTCTGAAGGCCTTGTTTTTATTGCCTTATTTATCCTCCACACAAGAAGAAGGTGCTATTATTATGTCATATTACAAATGAGGAAATAGGCCCAGAGAGGACAAATATTTAATTTGCCCTTGGTCACGAGGATAGAAGGTGACAGGATCAGGCTTTAAACCTAGATATTCTGGCTGCAGATTCCATCCCTTACCTAGCTCTTTGCTTGGCCACAAAAATAGGTTGTGGAAAGAACCTCTGGAAAAAGAAAAAAATTTTTTAACCTTTTTTTTTTTTTTTTTCAAAAATACTTATTTGCCTACCTCGGATCTTAGTTTTGGCACTTCATGGCATCTTCCATCTTCATTGGGGCGTGCAACCTCCTAGTCTCCACATGTGGGATCTAGTTCCCTGACCAGGGATCGAACCTAGGCCCCTTGCAGTGGGAGCTCAGTCTTTGCCACTGGACCACCAGGGAAGTCCTGAGAATATCTTCTCTTGAAGGTTGGAAGGAATTTTTCTCCATGAGTGTGATGAGGTAGAATGATGTTCCAGTGCCTGGATCCTTCTCTCTTATCTCCTTACTGACTCTCTAGCACTCTTGACCTTGAACCACAGAGGGGTTGGAAGGCTTTGGCTTGACCTATGCAGGATCACTTATTAGCAGCTGGATGGTGGGTGTGTTGCAGCCTGTCCTCACCTTGAGTTCACAGTGCTTCCTGTGGTGGCTGGATCATGGCAGGGGAGGCAAGGGGCATGTCACTCATCCTTCTGTGCCGTTTCACCCTTTGCTGACCTTCCTGTTCTTTTATGTATATGGGGCTCATCCACTTTTCTTGAGGGTTGCCTGTTTTTCCTTTTAGCTATTACTGTTTAGTCACTGAGTCATGTCCAACTCTTTGGGACCCCATGGATTGTAGCCCACCAGCTCCTCTGTCCATGGCATTTTCCAGTCAAGCATACTGGAATGCCCTCCTCCAGGGGATCTTCTTAACCCAGAAGTCAAATCCAAGTCTCTTACATCTCCTGCATTGGCAGCTGGGTTCTTTTGTCTAATTTCCATGGAGTTTTCTCTTCAACTCTTTCTGTTCCTGTAGCTTCCTTAGAGCTGTTCTGGTTTTGTATCTCTCCTCTTCTTTAGCATTTTGTGACTTTTGCTTATTGTGTATCTCTGTTAAAATACGTGTTTCCACACCACCCCCCATGAAGAATCAGTACCTAAAAGTTGAACCCAAATTTGATGAAGGCAACACCAAAGACATGGGGACCTGGGAAACTGTACTTGAGCGATGCAGCCTGAGGAAATTATGGGATCAAAGATACATGTCTTCATCAAAAAAAGAGTGATAGGAAGAGAGACAAAAGGGGAACCATATAGATGAAAGGGTTTTAAAAGAAAATTGTGGGGTGTGGAGTGCATTTGGATCCTTATTCAAACAAACTTTTAAAAGATGGACGCTTATAAAATTGAATACTGAGGAGTTAAAAAATATTTTAAAACTTTTTAAATGTGGTGATGAAATATCTGTAGTGAAGTGATAATATCTGCAATTTGCCAAAAAAATCTCTAGGTGGGGTCAGAAGGGAGGGATGTATGAATGGGGGGCCTTGGGTCTGTATGGGTTCTATTTGTTGAAGCTGCTTGGTAAGCATATGAGGGTTCATTATACTATGCTATCTGCTTGTATATGCGTTTGCAATTTTTCATTATAAATAGTTAAAATGAAATATGTACTTATACTCCTTTATCTGCGTCAACCTCCAGAATTAATGAAGCAGTTCTACTTTAAAATGGATTCTTTATTAGGAGTTTTCATTTACCTTATAGTAACTATCCACTTCTACCTTGAACTGCTAAGATTTTGTTCCAGTATTTTCTGACAAAATCTTTCAAGATAAACCAAGCCTTTAGAAAGCAGTTCCCCCCAGCATCTGTCAGTAGAGTCTGATCAGATTGGTTAAATTAAATGAATTCAACTGAGGCAAAGTGAAGTGCATGAGAACCTCCTGGTCTCCACCGAACATCTGCTGCTGGTGACAGGCTTGCAAAGGTCAGGCTACCTGCTTTACCTGAGCTGCATTTGAGGGAGCAGGTGCAGAGTCCTTGGCTTCTTTTGTCCTGCACCTGCCTCACCTCAGGTAAGGAGAAACAGCTGTGGAAAGCAGAATAGTATTACTCTGTAGGTGGTGGATCTGGAATGATATCAAATAGGCAGCTCTCTTTGCAGCCTCATTTTTAATAGCTGATAGCTTTAACTTGGCATCACAGAAGAAACACATTAGGACATCTAAATAAGGTACTAAATTCTTTGGGATTTTGACTGGAGTCAAGTAATCATGTTTCATTCCACTACCTGCCCTGAATGCAGTTTAGAGCCTACTTTCCTGAGGCATTTGCTGGCCTTTTCCTTGCCTCAGAGCCACAGGATAGTAGGCTTCTGTGCACCTGCCTTCCTGCTGTTTGGCTTAATGGTTCTTGGCATATTCATGTTAGATCTCAGGCCTATAGCAAATGTTTAATAACTGCAGTAAAGTGCAAGGATGTTTCTAGTGCTAAAGAACCTGCCTGCTAATGCAGGAGATGTAAGAGCACAGGTTTGATCCCTGGGTCAGAAGATTCCCCTGGAGGAGGGCATGGGACCCCACTCCAGGATTCTTGCCTGGAAAATCCTATGAACAGAGGAGCCTGGAGGGCTACAGTCCAAGGAGTCATACAGAGTCAGACACGACTGAAGTGAGTTCGCCTGTGTGCATGAAGGCATGTTACATGATGTGTTAAGGCAAGGCTGACTGTTTAAGTGGGGAGGGCCTGACTCAGCAGGGCACTTAATGTAAATTTTAAGGTGTATGTGTCTCATTACATGATATTTATTTGTAAACAGAGTTGCACTTATCTATACAGTTTTCAAAGTTTTCTGTCTGGTAGAGTATAGAATGTATGTTGCTGCTGCTAAGTCACTTCAGTCGTGTCCGACTCTGTGAGACCCCATAGATGGCAGCCCACCAGGCTCCCCTGTCCCTGGGATTCTCCAGGCAAGAACACTGGAGTGGGTTGCCATTTCCTTCTCCAGTGCATGAAAGTGAAAAGTGAAAGGGAAGTCGCTCAGTCGTGTCTGACCCTTAGCATGGACTGCAGCCTACCAGGCTCCTCCATCCATGGGATTTTCCAGGCAAGAGTACTGGAGTGGGGTGCCATTGTAATGGTTAAGTAATTGACTTCCACAGTTAAATGAATTGCTCTTCTCCTATTTGTTGAATCTCCATGACTTTAAATAACTTATTTAACATAATATTCCTCAGTTACTTGTCTATCAAGTGAGGAAAATGATAGAACTAACCTCATGAGGTGCAGTGAGAATCAAATGAAAAAAAATATGCAAAGGGCTTGGAAGGGATCAGACTTGAACAGGTGCTTAAGTGATGGTGATGATGGTAATACTCATAGTGGTGATGATGGCAAAGTGAGTAGGAGTAGTAGTATAGCAGTGTGTGAACAAAGAGATTGGGTATGTAACTTGGAACATTTTTAGAAATTAACATTATTTTATGCTAACAAAACAGACTGCTTAAGCATTCAAGTGGTGTGATTATAAATGAAATATAAATACATAAAAAATGTTGCAAGCTTTTTGACTATAATTGTATACTGAGCCCATTTTAATCAAGGCAAGAATGGAGTTACTGCCAAGGATACTGGTAGTTCATTTGCTTATTGACTGCATGCTTAGTGTCTAAAAATGTCATTTTGGGAACTTCCCTGGTGGTCCAGTGGCTAAGACTCTGTGTTCCCAATGCAGGGGACCAGGATTGGATCCCTGGTCAGGGAACTAAGATCTCACATGCCACAACTAAGACCTGGCATGGCCAAATACAAATAAATATTAAAAATGTCATTTTGGAGTCAGTCTAATACATGAGTTTTCAATTCAGTGTATTATTGACCCTCAACTATTTGGTTTTTAAAAATTCAGCTTAACTATTTTTTGAGTCAAACATGGTAAATTAGTATACATAATTCAACAAAAATCCTTTTATTTTTTTTAACCATACCATTCAGATGGTCTTAATAAATAGACAGTAATAAATTCCCTAGTGTTAGAACTTGGGAGAATTAACCTCTGATCTTGCATTGAGCACTATTTTTGCTGTGTTTTCAATCATATGGGAAATAATTCTTCAAGTGATATAAAGGGGAAAGCACATTAACACCTTAAATTTTTTAAAAGCCTTAAATTTAAGCTGTTTTAAAAAATAATTTTGAATGATAATATTGTTTGTAAAGGCTGCTGTTCTAAATAAGAGATTTTTCATTTGGGAAAGTTGGAAGAAGGTCTTTTATTTCATGTTTGAGTATTTCAGGTATAACAACTGACCCTACATTTATAGAGCTGAACCACAGATTTTTAGAGATAACCATTATTTTTATTTTTCACTAAGCTATGTACTTTCTAACTTTAGTTTTGACAACTAAAAATAACACGTGAGATACATAGCTATTATAGCAAAAACTGAATTTTTCAAAGAGAATGAATAGATGTTGGTATTGTCACATGCTCTTTAGTTTTTTTAAGAAATAAAATATTATAAAGTTGAAATACCCTATCATCTCTCCTACTTTTCTACCAAAAGTAACTGCTGTCATGAATTTGGTATTTACATGTGTGTATGTTTTGTAAGTTGTAACATTGAAAAATGGTTTCATACTCTAAAATATTTTTTAACTTTTCTCTTTTCACTCAGCATGTTCTTTTAGAGGACTATCCATGTTGGGCCATATATTTGTTTCACTCGTTTTAACAGCTCTATAGTATTTCATTTTATTAGTTTACAGTTTATTCATTTATTTGGTGATGAACATTTGGATTCTTTCTGGCTCGGGAATATCCTCTGGAGAAGGAAATGGCAACCAACTCCAGTATTCTTGCCTGGAGAATCCCATGGACAGAGGAGCCTGGCGAGCTATCTACAGTCCATGGAGTCGCAAGAGTCGGACGTGACTTAGCAACTAAACCACAGTTACAAATAATGAAATCACAGTGAACATCCTTATGCTTATTTCCCTGCATACATGTGTGGGAGTTGCTTCAGGGTATATTACCTCTAAGTGAAATCTTGGGTTAATGGATGTGTTTATTTTCAGCTTTACTGGCTGTTACCTCACTGCTCTCATATAATCCTTCCAGAAGCATATAAGTATTTCTGTTTCCCCACATCCATATAATTCATTTTTTAGAATTCAGAATCTAAAATTTCTGTCAGAAAAATGATGTAAGCTGACAGATACATAGATCAGTGAACAGACAGAGGTGTGTTTGTTCAATAGGTATTTACCACCATTGTATTGATAATTTTCATTAGGAGATTTCAGAATTTGCAGATTATATCTAACATTGGTTGTTGTGAGAAGGTCAAATAAGTCTCATGTCTCTTTAGCTTTGTTTAACTTCCACTGTTTATAATCATTCCTAGAAAGAACGGGAATGGCTTCCCATGATAATCTACCCTAGTGCGAGCACCTCTGTGTCTAAACTGTACTCAAGTGCGTGATTACCCAGTAGAAATATGCATATTTCTTAATCACTCCTTAAAATTCTGTTTCTCACCTTTCTTTCCCCCTTTTGAAGAAGCTTAAAGTCTGATTTCCCATGCTCCACAGCAGCGTGTCAAAAATAACTTAGATTCTGGACATAGGCTAAAAGGGAACCTTGACAGATAAAAATTAAGAGATTGGGATTTGGAAATGGCTTTTTTTCTTTTGAAATCACTTTATGAAATTTAGAAATGAGATTCGGGAGGATGGATAACAAAGTCTCGGTAAAGCATATTACGCATATAAGCATATATAAAGACATATATATTATGTCCTCTATGTATGTATGCTCAGTTGTGTCTTACTCTTTTGTGACCTCATGGACTGTATGTAGCCCATGAGGCTCCTCTGTCCTTATAATTCTTCAAGCAAGAATATTGGAATGGGTTGCTATTTCCTTCTCCAGGGGATCTTTGCTACCTGGGGGTCAAACCCACCTTTCCTATATCTCCTGCATTGTGAGCAGATTCTTTACTCACTGAGCCACCACCTACGTCCAGTTGATATAAAAATGCATATTTTGAAAATTGCTTATATGAGTGTTTTCTGCTCATGTGAGAATGCAAATAAAAAGGTAAAAAATATTTTAAATTAATGCTGAAAGCCAGGATTGGGTTTTCTGGTTTAGGAAATAAGTATGTATAGTTGCATTTAATTTGTGAACTCATCAAATTACTGTGGTTCTTTCACTTTTCAGTTAGCATTTCAATGTTGATTAGGTTTCTGCTCCCCACTGTTTGAGACTGAGACTGCTAGATGCTACAGGTTAGGTGTGGAGTGCAGCAGGGACCACAAGGATCAAAACTTCGTCCCTCTTCTCTCCCTGCCTTTCTCAAAATAAATCTGTCTTCTCAAAGAGAGCTGTGGCATTGGAACCCTGTAGTTCATAGAACTCAGTTGGGTTAAAATGTTCTTGAGTTCAGAGGATGGTCTCATAAATTATTTTTTACTTAGACCTGCTGTCTCCAACAGTAAATGAAAAGAACTTGAAACTTCTGTTGGTGAAGGTTAATTTTAAAAGAATTTCACAGTCTTTTGGACCCTATGGGAGAGGGAGAGGGTGGGATGATTTGGGAAAATGGCATTGAAACATGTATAATATCATATAAGAACGAATCGCCAGTCCAGCTTAGATGCAGGATACAGGATGCTTGGGGCTGGTGCACTGGGATGACCCAGGGAGATGGGATAGGGAGGGAGGTGGGAGGGGGGTTCAGGATGGGGAACACGTGTGCACCTGTGGCAGATTCATGTTGATGTATGGCAAAACCAGTACAGTATTGTAAAATAATTAGCCTCCAATTAAAATAAATAAAAAAGAATTTCTCTATGAAACTTACATTTAAATGAAGAGCTACCAGGTAGAGCGTTGAGAAGTGTGGCAGTCTTGGCTAAATGTACCTAATAATTTGGATACTAGTTGTTAAGTTTTATTGTTTCCAGGACTCCTATGCTACTAATGTAGATTCAGAATTGTCCTAGACAATTATCTTAATTGTTCAATAGCCAGTGTTCTGCTAGAGACATGGTTATCTTTATGGAAAAGATGACCTTCTTAGACCAAAAACAACTGAAATATAAAGGGTGGATGAGGATTGAAATAAGTAGTTATCTCTCAGTAATGGAACTTATTTTAACTTTATATTATATAGAATCTTTACAGTGAGTGTGCAAAATCTTTTTTCACACAATTAACGTGAATCACACCCCCATTATAAAGTAATTTAAATACATAGCTAAAGCACTTAATGGTTTTAATACTGTACAGAAAGTAGGAGGATATATGGCAGCTGTGATTTTTGCATCGTTTATTCTTTTTTTTTTTTTTTTTTCAGTTAAATGGCTTCACAACTAATGAATCAATCTAAGATTGGATTATATGAATGACTCAGTCAAGGTCTGATGAATTGATGAAATCTATAGAAAGTCCATGAAAAATGTAGTTACTCTTCAGGGTATAGTCTTGTTAATCAACAGGCTTTTACTCATTCACTCCTGGGGGGAGAAGGATATCCCAGTGACTCTTGGGTATATTTCAGTTTGTGACAGTTTATAACAGCTGGGTTCTGTAATGAGGGACTCCTTGGGCTCTTTTTTTACTGTTATTGCTTGGTCTGAGTTTTGTTTCATTTCCTCTGCATATCTCAGCATACACCGTCCTGTCCTGTGTTTCTTTCTCCATTCCTCTAGATCTTCTCTTGGTCCTTAGAGGTGCAGTCTTTCTGCCCCACCCCCTCCTTTTGTCTCTCTTCTTGTTCCTGATCAATTTGTAGCCCTCTCTAGTTGGGGCATTCTGATGAGATATTTAAATAGGGTAGACCTTAATGACTAGAGCAGACTCACTCAATGTGACTGTCATCAAAAGAGTGGCTCCATGCTTAGTTTTCTTTAGCTTCTTCTCAGAAGTGAACACATTTTTATAGGAATGCTATGATTATTCTAAAGTGGCCTACTCTTGACTAATGGCTATTTTTCTTGGCATCTGAAATCTAACAGAAAACCAATTCTGTTTTCTAAATACTATGAATTCAGTAGGATTGGGAATACTTATTGAGAGTACTGATAAATGGACCAACATTTAAATACTATCACCATGAAAATTATTGAATAAAATAATGTTCTGTGAAGGCAATCATATATATTATCTCATTCTTAAACAGTTAGATTCTGTAGTTAATCTTATGATGGAGCTTTTTGCAAAACAGTTCCCTTCTAATGTATGTTTGCTCAAACTAGCTTATTGCTAAGATTGATGACTTCCAGAGGTTCCCTCTATATAAAATATTTTATTGCTAATGAGTATTTTGGACATCATCTTACTAAATTTCATATTTTATTTGTATGGAAATTGAGAGCAAAAGGGGCTAAGTAACTTGCCCGTGTTATATAATTATCTAACTAGTTCTAGTGAACTCAGCACAACAAAACATAGTATCCTAGAATCCTTTTTCTATTCCACTCCCAGTTCTGTGGTCTGAGAGTCAATATCACTATTCAGGTATAACATATATACAAAACATTATATGAATCTTAAGTGTATAGTTTGATTTTTAGAAACTGAAACCATAAAATGTAATATCTAATGGCACCCAGACTAAGAACCAGAACATCCCCAGCAACTCAGAAACCAGTTTCTCATCTCCCAGTCATCCACCAGAGTAACTGCTTCCCTGACTTCTAATACATTGATTAGTTTTGCCTTTGTAAGTGACCAGATTATAGGTTTGAACTGTACTTAAGGACAGTGGAAAGAAGTCATAGCAAAAGTTTGAGGAAGAGAGGTGACATCATCTGATTTGCATTCATAAAAGATCGGTAGCTGCAGTGTTGAGAACAAGCAGTAGAGGCCCAGAATTGAAGTGGAGCGACCAGGCAAGAGACTGTTTGGTGATGTAATCTGGTGGTTTGACCTAGTGCCCTGGCAGTGCAGATGGAAAGAACTGGACAGATTGAAAACACACACACACACACCTTGGCTGTACAGCTGGCTAGGTCAAGTAAGCATAATTTAGATGTAAGGTATGAGGAAGAAGTAAGGGAGGCACTAATATTTCCCAGGTTTATGGTTGTGATATAATGTACTGAATGAGAAGGACCAGAAGAGGCACGAATTTGTCTCATTAGCTCTGGAGGTCCGTGTGGGGCACGTTATTTTGAAATAAATGAGCTGTCAAAGGGGATGATCAAGGAGGTGGTTAAATATATAGCAATATCGGAAGTTTGAGAAAAAGAGTCTGAGCTGGAGATCTGAATTTGAGAATTGCTAAAAGAAATGATTTAAGAAGGCATGGAATACCATAAAAGGGAGACAGACAAATGAAGATGTGATCCCAAAGGCAATAACTGAAGAATGGCTTTTGGTTGTAGATGGCAGCAGGTCATTTAGGCAGGCAATCCTCATGGATGATGAATTAAGAGCCTGTTGAGGTAAAGCCCTCCTGGGAGCCCAGGAAAGTAGTGATACGCTTGGTTGTGACCTTAGGGCTTCTGCCCACAAGTCATCCATCTTTCATACTGCAGCTATCACTGCATTCTATAGGCTAAATAGCACTTAGCTTATAAAAGTTAGTCAGTTCAGTCAATTGTTTCCAACTCTTGGCGACCCCATGGACTGCAGCATGCCAGGCTTCTCTGTCCATCATCAACTCCTGGAGCTTGCTCAACCTCATGTCCATTAGTCGGTAATGCCATCCAACCATCTCATCCTCTGCCATCCCCTTCTCCTCCTGCCTTCAGTCTTTCCCAGCATCAGGGTCTTTTTCAATGAGTCAGTTCTTCGCATCAGGTGGCCAAAGTATTGGAGCTTCAGCATTAGTGTAAGTGGTGATTTTGGAGGGAAAATGGGCAATTTTGAAGTTGTGAATGGAGAAGCCACACTATTTTTAATGTATATTTGCCAGTCCTGCTTACAAAATGTCTATGCGTAATTTCTATATCTGAACAACCAAGCTTAACTGCAATCTTCCCTTTCCCTCTCCCCTTTATACACATGCACCCACACACATACATTTAATGCTGAATATCTTAATTTTGATATCAAAGCTTTTCTGAGGATGTTAGTCTTTGAAACACTAGCTCCTTTAATCTTCCCAAGCATCATTATTTGGAGATGTGTTCTTGAATAAAGTGCTGCTGGAATTAGTAAATGTGTATGTTCATTACTTGACTCATCCCAAGTTCCTTTGAGACTTTGTAATTGAGCGTTAGTAATATGCATCATTTTAGAAGTCTGCAGAGATCAATGTTGATGTTCCCTCTCTTTGCTTTGCTGCTCTTACGTGCCCTTATATGTTTATTGGAAAAGACTGGATGATTTTCTGCTCCTGCATGCTTCAGTTCAATTGTTCAGTCACAATTGTATTTTTTATGGAGTGCATATAGTAACACAGAAGACAAAAGAATTCTGGCAACGAACATGCTATTTTTAAATAGAAAGTGTTTTATTTGGAGGTGCGTATAACCAACCCTAAGGAGTAAATGAAACTCAAATCTCTATGCAGTCCTGTCATTGTACAGAGCTGGGCTTGCTTTATTTTGTCATGGTAGACATAAATCCTTTTAGGATTAGAAATTGTAGTCTCAAAAGTGACCATGAAGAAAAACTAGTAATTAGGGAAACAAATAACAACCGTTAGCTGATCCTCTCACCACTGTGGTGTAGGAGGTATATGGATCAGTTAGGTTTGTCAGGGGAAGCAGGCCACTGGGAGTTATGGAATAAAGGATTCCCTATAGGGGGTGGGGGAAGCAACAAATTCTCCAAGTGAGGCTTCAACAGTACAGGAACTGAGAACTTCAGATGTTCAAGCTGGATTTGGAAAAGGCAGAGGAACCAGAGATCAAACTGCCAACATCCATTGGATCATTGCAAAAACAAAAGTTCCAGAAAAATATCTGCTTTACTGACTATGCTAAAGCCTTTGACTGTGTAGATCATGACAAACTGTGGAAAATTCTTCAAGAGATGGGAATACCAGACCACCTGACCTGCCTCCTGAGAAACATGTGTGCAGGTCAAGAAACAACAGTTAGAACTGGACATGGAACAACAGACAGGTTCCACATCAGGAAAGGACTAGGCGAGGCTGTATATTGTCACCCTGCTTATTTAGCTTATTTGTAGAGTATATCATGAGAAATGCCGGGCTGGATGCAGCACAAACTGGAATCAAGATTGCTGGCTGCTGCTGCTGCTAAGTCACTTCAGTTGCGTTTGACTCTGTGCAACTCCATAGATGGCAGCCCACCAGGCTCTGCCGTCCTTAGGATTCTCTAGGCAAGAACACTGGAGTGGGTTGCCATTTCCTTCTCCAGTGCATGAAAGTGAAAAGTGAAGTGAAGTCGCTCAGTCCTGTCCGACTCTTTGCGACCCCATGGACTGCAGCCTACCAGGCTCCTCCATCCATGGGATTTTCCAGGCAAGAGTACTGGACTGGGTTGCCATTGCCTTCTCTGACAAAGATTGCCGGGAGAACTGTCAATAACCTCAGATATGCAGATGACACCACCTTTATGGAAGAAAGTGAAGAGGAACTGAAGAGCCTCTTGATGAAAGTGAAAGAGGGGAGTGAAAAAGCTGGCTTAAAACTCAACATTCAGAAAATGAAGATCATGACATCCAGTCCCAACACCTCATGGCAAATAGATGGGGAAACAATGGAAACAGTGACAGACTATTTTCTTGGGCTCCAAAATGACTGCAGATGGTGACTCCAGCCATAAATTAAAAGATACGCTCCTTGGAAGGAAAGTTACGACCAACCTACATAGCATATTAAAAAGCAGAGACATTACTTTGCCAACAAAGGTCCATCTATTCAGAGCTATGGTTTTTCCAGTAGTCATGTATGGATGTGAGAGTTGGACCATAAAGAAGGGTGAGCACCGAAGACTTGATGCTTTTGAATTGTGCTGTTGGAGAAGGCTCTTGAGAGTCCATTTTTACTGCAAGGAGGTCAAAACAGTCAATACTGAAGAAAATCAGTCCTGAGTATTCATTGGAAGGAGTGATGCTAAGCTGAAGCTCCAATAGTTTGGCCATCTGATGCAAAGAACTGACTCATTGGAAAAGACCCTAATGCTGAGAAAGATTGAAGGCAGGAGGGAAAGGGGACGACAGAGGATGAGATGGTTGGATGGCATCAGCGACCCAATGGACGTGTGTTTGAACAAGCTCCTGGAGTTGCTGATGGATAGGGAGGTCTGCCGTGCTACAGTCCATGGAGTCACAAAGAGTTGGACATGACTGAGTGACTGAACTGAACTGATAGGAGGTTGAGCTTCCACAGCGGGGCGAAACTGAGGATGCATGTCCAGGCGGAGGATTGGCCGTGGGCCTCAGGCTGCTGCTGATCCACAGGGTCAGCTCAGACACACGTGCTGGAAACAAAATGGAGGAGAATGAGAAGTTCAAGTCTGCTGGCATTTCTGTGCTGTCAGCACTTCTAATTACAATGAATTTCACTCAGAGTTGTGGCTGCTGTCTCACTTCAGCTTCCAAGCCTCATGTGAGGTCCTCCTTGGGCAGCTTACACTCAGGACAGAGCAGAGTAGAAACAGACGGAATAAAAAAAAAAATATAAGAAACAGACGGCCACAGTGCAGAATCTGAGCAACAGGACTCCTGAAAGTTGACGTTTGCTTTCAGCCACTTTAAATACCAGAATTATCAAGTAGAGATAAAAGAAATGTTAATGTATTTTTCACTAGAAAACAAAAGTCTTGAATATTTAAGGTCAACTTTTAAAATTACACACTGCCAGTGTTTATCAGATTTAGATGGGCCTAAGTGTAATTGCTTGAAAATATTTAGTATTGATTAAAAAATGATAGGAATTATGAGTTCAGATTTAATTGAGTGAATACAGTGAATTCCATCCTGAATCTTCCTTGGTAGGTAAATAAAAAGACACACTGGGCCAGACATAACTCTCTCTTGATTTTAATAGTAGCTGTGTTACAAACAAGCTCTGTGACTTGGCATAAATATTTAATGTTTTTCATCTTTACCTTCTTTATTTATGGAGATTAAAAGAAAAAATGTATGTGCAAACTAAGAAGCAGCATACAGTCTTCAGATATTACCATGTCTTTAGGGTAAAAGTTCCCTCCAATCGAAAAGAGGTTAACTTATAATCATTTTAATTTGAAGTGACAACCTTTTAACGAATAGAACGTGTGTAATACCTAGTAAGACTGACTCCAGTGAAGTCTCTCTTCAAGCAATTGTAATTTGACAGAATATTTTTATTAAAATTTAAGTATTCACATTTCTTGGTGGTGGTTCTAAGAGGATTCTTCACCTGTATTTTCAGTGAAAGTGCTGGGTTAGCTTTAATAATAAGGAAATTATTCATTTTCATCCTAGAAATTATATCCTTGTTTGCCCTGTTGCTACAGTCCATCTGAAGGAGCAGTAGGCATTGATCTATTCTAATGATTTGTCAGATTTTGTGGTTGTTTCCTTTTTGGTGCTGTCTCCTTTCCTCATACACAAAACTGTATTCAATAAAAGATCAGGCACTATATGTTAAAACCCAAAAGCTAAAATAACCAGGAGTGTGATAAAACCATGTATGCTTTTCTCTCTGTGATTTGTGTGTATGATGTGATGCATACAATGGTTTTGTTGAATTTATGCCTCTCTAGGACAGAGTTCAAATTACACAGGGCTGAGAAATCTTTCTATCTCATACAAGAAGAAAATTGAGGTTAGGTAATCAGAATTGATGAAGGGACCAAAAATGGGTCAGATTTTCCCAAGATATATCACGGATCAGTACCTCTTATAATTAATCCAACAAGTCTTGACTCATTCACTGTAATTTAGTTTTGTAAACCATTGATACTTTGCTTAAAAGGCCACTAGTCACATCTAGACTATTATTGCATAGGCAGTCAATAACATGTATCTAACTGCTTTAGGTACTTCATTTAAAATCAACTTAAAGCCCAGATTTTATTTTCATGTGGTATTTGCCCTGGTTTGGTTTTGTTTTCCAGTGTTTGAAACATACATTAGTACATTGTGCTGCACCCAGACCACCCACCGACCAGGTGCAACTCTGCCTTTCTTCTCCATTTACAGGGAGAAAAAAGTTGCCCTAGTGAGAAGGAGGCACAGACTCAGGAGGTGGGAAGAACAGACTCCTGGGCAGGCCTCAGGCAGAGCAAAGCTGTGGTGCCCAGAGAGGCAGACAGCAAGTGCTTGTTTTCCACCAGGAGGGGCCCTTGGTGGTAGAGCAGTCTGAGTTTACAACTTGAACCTGGTGGATTGAGCCCAGTGGGGAAGAGCGTAACTCATACAGTCATCACACCCACTCCCATCTCTCCAGAAGATAAGCATTAATTATTTGTGGTTATTAAGTCCTCTTTCCTCTGTTCTCATGCTTTAAATGAGAAAAGGCTTGGTATTCTCAGCCGTTTTATTTCTAGATGTTTTCACGTGATCATTCTTCCTTGTTCTTATTCTAACAGCTGTTCTTTGTCCTCAGCTAGTCCACTGTTTCCCAGATATCTTTGGTAGGAATCTTCTTGGCTACTGGTTAAGCCTCTAGTTTTCTAGCCTTTTCCCGTGGAGGGTCTGCTTCTGTGATTCTGGGTGGAGCCTGGGAATGCATGCGTATAACAAGTACCTCAGGGGACTCTTAGGGTTTAGGCAGCGCTGCCTGACCTTGACCTCAGTGTGGGGTCACTGCTGCTGCTGCTAAGTTGCTTTAGTCCTGTCCGACTCTGTGCAACCCCATAGACGGCCGCCCACCAGGCTCCGCCGTCCCTGGGATTCTCCGGCAAGAACACTGGAGTGGGCTGCCATTTGCAAATCCATATGTGAGTAGGATGCCAGCTTTAGCAAATAAAAATACTGGAGACTCATGGAACATACTTATGCCCCAAATTATTCATTGTATATCTGAAGTTCAAATTTAACTTGGTGTTTCATCTGGCAATCCTACCTTTGGGGAAAAAATAGATCTCTACTCTAGATGCACCTGTTTGAACTTATATAGGCTGGGGGCCAGATAAATTCTAGCCAGAGTTAGAAGTCTCTCGGACATACAATGGAGGTGCCTCTTCAAACCCTCGATGTGTCCCCTCCCCCAAATTCATATGTTGAAGTCATAAGCCCCAGTACCTCACCTTATTTGGTGATAGTGTTGTTACAGAGATAGTCAAGTTTAAACGAAGTCATTAAGGTAGGCCTTAGCCCAATATGACTGGTGTCCTTATCAAAAGGGGAAATCTTGTTGGCCAGCATTCACATAGGGAGAATGCAATGTGAAGATGAAGGCATCACAAGAGTGATGCCAGGGAACACCAAAGATGGCCAGTCACCACAGGTGGCTAGGAGACAGGCGTCAGATTCAGCCATTGTAAGGAATTAGCTGTTCCAACTCTGTGGTCTTAGACTCTAGCTTCCAGAGTAGGAAATTCTGCTGTTTAAGGCACTCAGCTTGTGGTGCTCCATGGGGTTGCAAAGAGACACAACTGAGCGACTTCACTTTGACTTTTCACTTTCATGCACTGGAGAAGGAAATGGCAACCCATTCCAATGTTCTTGCCTGGAGAATCCCAGGGATGGGGGAGCCTGGTGGGCAGCCATCTATGGGGTTGCACAGAGTCGGGCACAACTGAAGCGACTTAGCAGGGCAACCCTAGCAAGCTAATAAACACGTGGTACAAAAATTGGGCTGATGAGCTTTTTTTCTTGCTTTGATGTAGAAAACCTGTGGAATGTGGGCTTGACAACTAGAATGATCTCCATTTTACAAATGTGAGAACTGAAGCACAAAGTAGTGAAATGACTTACACAGCTTACACTTGTGTAAGCAAGCCACTGATCACGGTGTTTCATATTTACCAACATTTATTAACATATAAACAGGGAATCATACTTACTGTCAGTAAAATAAAAGGTAATAACCTTTGTTGAGTGACTGTCTTATGCCAAACACTTGATATACATTATCTATTTAATGTTCAAGATAACCAGTGATTAGGGACTGTTCGTGAACTTCATTTTATGGATGAAAATCAAAGCTGAGGAAGATGAAGGGTTTGGGCACAGTCAAGGAGTACTCCTCCAAGAGAAGGAGCCAGGAATCAAGTTCAAGTCCTCTGGCTCCAAGCTCTATTCTGTACGACTTCTAGACAAGAAAGACACTCACCCGCTGTGTAGCTCTGTAAAGGAATAGATGAGAGAAAAATAGGTTATTTATTTAGTTGGATTTTTTTTTTTGGCTCTAGAAGTGTGTATTTTGCTTCACATTCTCATTTTGCATACATGCACATGAATCAGTAATCTTTGATGTGGGCGAGATCACTCACAATGAGTTTTTACCAAGAATTAGAAGAATGTGATAAAAGTAAAGTTTTCGTATTATTACAGGCACTTTAATGCATGCTCTTTCTGTTTTGCCTTTAGACCAGAATCAGTTCAGTTCAGTTCATTTCAATCGCTCAGTCATGTCCGACTCTTTGCGACCCCATGAATCACTGCACGCCAGGCCTCCCTGTCCATCACCATCTCCTGGAGTTCACTCAAACTCACGTCCATGGAGTTGGTGATGCCATCCAGCCATTTTATCCTCTGTCATCCCCTTCTCCTCCTGCCCCTAATCCCTCCCAGCATCAGAATCTTTTCCAATGAGTCAACTCTTCGCATGAGGTGGCCAAAGTACTGGAGTTTCAGCTTTAGCATCATTCCTTCCAAAGAACACCCAGGGCTGATCTCCTTTAGAATGGACTGGTTGGATCTCCTTGTAGTCCAAGGGACTCTCAAGAGTCTTCTCCAACACCTAGACCAGAATAGATGTCAAATTTAATTTCTGGGGTTAATTTCCTATTAATGCTTGGCAGTTTCTCTATAGGATTGCTGTCAATAAAATCTTTCTGATGAGGGAAATGTTAAGATTTTACTTCTGTCTTCTTCTTCCTGTGCCTTCCTCAGCATCTGAGATTTGTGGTGCGGATTTCTTCCTTTGAGTTTTCACTGCAATGTGTCTAGCCCAGCATTTTAACAGTTAATGTTTGCCTAGTAACATTGGAAAGGAGGATTTCTCACCAGAGGTGATTTCGGGCATGCAGAGTGTGTGGCTTCTGAGATTTATTATTTTTATGGGGTGGAGAAGTTTCTCCAGGCTATTTCTGTGAATGAGAGATCAAAGTCAGATGGATCTGACAACTTTCCTCTGAGAGGGACCACCCAATAGTTTGATAGTTCTTTTTTTTTTTTTAATTTTTTTTATTTTTTAACCACTCAGTGATTGATGTTCCCATGATCCACTGTCATTTTGTTTGGAGTGAAAGCTTATGAAGAAGCCCCTCTTTCTGCTCTTGATGTTTGCCAGGAAACTACTGGGTGTTTTCATTGCTGTTATTATTGTTTCATTCAAATTCACAAAAATTTCCCATGTTCTTTTCCCTCCAACCACCCCCCAGCTTCTCTTTAGCTACTATTTGTTTGTTTTCCCTTCATCTCAAGTGGAGTTCAGTGAAACCTATTGGACTCCCTGTCTGGCTGGGGAAGCAGCAGACTTTCCTGGATTGGGTTTTGGCATCAACTCGGAGACTAGCTTCACTTTCTCTTGAGGTGAAGTCGGTCTCCTAGATTCTGCTGATGGATAGTTTTATCAGGAAGTGGTGTGTTACTTTGATTTCAGTTCCTTACCACGTGTAAGGCATTTAGGAGTCTAGATACATGAGGAACGGGGTGATCTCATTTAGGAATAGCTGAATGAGGCAGGTAATCAGAAGTGAAATCAGAGGCACCCTATGAAAAACCAGATAGCTCAGCAAGCGGGATTAAGTTGGAGGCACACATGATCAAACAGTTGATCTAAGAATCAACTTTAACCAGGAAAATTTCTGCAGATCTCACTTTGCATGTTGCCTTGTGCGAGGCTGCTCACTTTAAAAAAGTCCATGTTTCACATGAAACTTTCTCTGTTAAAAGTATTTTCTAAAAAATACTTTTATTTTCTAATAAAAGTTAAAAAGTTAACTTTTATTTAAAAGTTATTTTAAAAAAGGAAAATGAAAATCATAATAATCTTGAATTTTGCCAGAAGATAGCATTGTAGGTTAGTTAGATTTGGGAACTATTTACTCAGTAAATGAATATGCCTGTTTTCCCTAGTGGGAGAATTGTGACACGTGGTCTTTCTTGCACATCAGAAAAAAGCCACAGAGAAGAGTAAGTCATACTCATTCTATAATTCTGCCCACATATAAGTACTGTGAAGTTTTGTGTGTGCTTCTAAATATTTTTAAGACTTACCCAGTCATTCTACTTGACTGCAGGAAGGGCTTCCAGGACTGTTGGAGACACAAAAATCTAGATTGCCCAAGTCCCTTATATAAATTTGAACAGTACAGTTGGCCTTCCGTATCCATGGTTCTGCATTCACTGATTCAACCAGCGGTAGGTTGGTTTTGACCAGTGATTGGTTGAATCCAGGATGCAGAGTCCCCAGATGCAGAGAAGGCCCGCTGTAAATGCAGTGTTTGTTTTAGGACTTCAGCCTGGAGCTGATAATCCTCTTCCATCTACTTCTCAGTCTGTTTACTCACTTACATTCCTATCCCTAAATACAGGTTTCCACATGGGAGGCTCCATAAAGTGATGCTGTCTTATGGAGGATTAAGAAACAGAGATCCACCCATCTTTGTTGTTTATCCATGCATGATGCTGAGGTGAGCAAGAATGCCACAGCACTTGGCTTTCCTGGACGATCCTACCCTCTAGGATTGACCAGTTGCAGTTTTGTACATAACTTATCCTGAAATCCTTCACTTTATGAGTCAGAACAAAGACCCGTGTTACGGAGGTGGCTCCACGTGAATACACATGTTTAATGATGAAAGTGGTTTTTTGTGGAACTTAGCAAAACCTAGTATGTCAGTAGTCATTGAGTTACTAAAGGTAAAAGGCAAAAGGAAAGAGGAAAAGAAGAATTAAAGGAAACAGAATTCACCAAGTGGGACACAAATCAGTAAAGGGCGTGAAGCATCAGCTGTGCCTGTACAGTTTGAAGAGGGTGAGGGTGACTGATGTGTATTGGAAATGTTGCCACCAGACAACTAGTAACACTGCAGATTTTCTTCCTCTCTGTTTATAATAGACTTAAATCATGCTTGAAGGTACTACTTGAGCCAGACCATATTTGTTTGCTGTATTTGGTATAATTATTTGTTTTAAAACAGTCTCTTTTCCACAATGTAGGGAGGAAAGCTATTCACTTTCTTCTTTGTGAGGCTGTTTATTTGGTCTTAGCAATTTATAACTTCATCCTGTGGGCATTAGTTGTGTTTGCTGGCCACCCAGTACCTTTTGAACTTTCTTGGGTGTAATCTGGGATGTTTCCAACCTTGGAGAACCACTTCCCCAGGATGTAGCTCAGAAAACCAACCTCCTGTGCCCTAGGGGACTAGAGCATGACCTAGATTCTGCCAAGAAATCTGAATTCCGAAGTGAGCTGCTTGAGGATAGAGGCTCCCCCTGTAATCCCATTTTTGCTAGCCAGAGAGGTGGAGCAGCCGCCTGCTCTTGTGCAGTGGAAGCACTGACGTTCTCCTTCAGCCTGTTTTGTATCGTGTCATATGTTGTTCCCGGAAGCTTAGCACTGAGCCTCATTCTCGGTATCCTGTTAATAAACTCTCTTTTTCTGCGATTATTCAGAAATCAGCTGCTGTTACTTACAACTAAGAACTTGAATAGTATCAATTCTCAATTAACACTGTGAAGCATCTCATTAGGGTGCCAGACTAAACTTAGCACACCTGTATTTCAGTGACAGATAAAGGCAGAAAGCAGGGTCTAGGCTTAGAACTTGAAGAATGATACTGTTTTTAGGACTAGACCTAGAACGATAGGCCTGTCAATGAGAAGTGATGCCCGGTTCAAGGTAAAGGTTTGAGTTCACTCTGGGAAAAGACAACTCCAGCATGAGGTGACAGTAGATATCAAAGTCAGGAAGATGAGTGGAATATGTTAGATTCATGCTTGGTAGGCATGTTGCTGCTGCTGCTAAGTCGCTTCAGTCGTGTCCGACTCTGTGTGACCCATAGACAGCAGCCCACCAGGCTCCCCCGTCCCTGGGATTCTCCAGGCAGGAACACTGGAGTGGGTTGCCATGTCCTTCTCCAATGCATGAAAGTGAAAAGTGAAAGTGAAGTCGCTCAGTCGTGTCCAACTCTCAGCGGCCCCATGGACCGCAGCCTACCAGGGTCCTCCATCCATGGGATTTTCCAGGCAAGAGTACTGGAGTGGGGTGCCATTGCCTTCTCTGGATAGGCATGTTGAAATATGGGTGATTTTGTATTGGTTTTAGACAATTTTAGATTTTAGTACCAAATTTTGATTCTGACTTTCCTTGTCATATTTCCAAGATATTAAATCTTAAAAAGTTTCAAAGATTTGGGTTCTTTGTCTACTATATACAGAAGTGACTAAGCCTAAATTATTTTTATCTTTAGGATTATGTCTTATCATCCACACTTCTGTTTAGCTGATTTTCAAATTCTGATGCTAATTTTTCAATTTTTAGTAAACAGTATGCCCAAGAAAGCACTTACAATGAAAATACGCTTCAAAAATTGTGGACCTGTGAATTTATTATTTGGATACGCTTAGTTTAGTAGATTTATACCAATATTGTGAGTTTTACTTAAAATGAATTCTAAGTCAATTTGGGAATATGACAGTCAGAAGGTAATGTTATTTTAATAATACAGACCAAGTGCTAAGTGCCTCTCTTCCTTGAGATTCAGATGATGATTGTAAAGTCCTTCTCATACCTATACAACTGAAGGTTTCCTTCTTAAATTTTTATTATTGCAAACTAGTACAGCCACTATGGAGAACAGTGTGGCGATTCCTTAAAAATCTAGAAATAGAACTGCCTTATGACCCAGCAATCCGCTACTGGGCATACAGACTGAGGAAACCAGAATCGAAAGAGACACGTGTACCCCAGTGTTCATCGTAGCGCTGTTTATAATAGCCAGGACATGGAAGCAACCTAGATGTCCATCAGTAGATGAATGGATAAGAAAGCTGTGGTACATATACACAATGGAGTATTACTCAGCCATTAAAAAGAATACATTTGAATCAGTTCTAATGAGGTGGATGAAACTGTAGCCTATTATATAGAGTGAAGTAAGCCAGAAAGAAAAACACCAATACAGTATACTAATGCATATATATGGAATTTAGAAAGAAGGTAACGATAACCCTGTATGTGAGACAGCAAAAGAGACACAGATGTATTGAACAGTCTTTTGAACTCTGTGGGAGAGGGAGAGGGTGGGATGATATGGAGAATGGCATTGAAACGTGTAAAATATCATATGTGAAACGAATTACCAGTCTAGGTTCAATGCATGATACAGGGTGCTCAGGGCTGGTGCACTAGGATGACCCAGAGGGATGGTATGGGGAGGGAGGTGGAAGGGAGGTTCAGGATGGGGAATACATGTACACTCATGGCGAATTCAAGTCAATGTATGGCAAAACCAATACAATATTGTAAAGTAAAATAAATAATTTAAAAAACATATAATGATAATAATAAAAATAGCCTCCATTTATTTAGTGGTGATTGGATCCAGTCTCTGTGTTATATGTTTTACATGTGCTGAGTCACTTCAGTCGTGTCCAACTCTGTGCGACCCCATAGACAGCAGCCCACCAGGCTCCCCCACCCTGTCCCTGGGATTCTCCAGGCAAGAACACTGGAGTGGGTTGCCATTTCCTTCTCCAGTGCAGGAAAGTGAAAAGTGAAAATGAAGTTGCTCAGTTGTGTCCAACTCTTTGCGACCCCATGGACTGCAGCCTACCAGGCTCCTCCATCCATAGGATTTTCCAGGCAAAAGTACTGGAGTGGGTTGCCATTTCCTTCTCCATGTTTTACATAAATGATCTCTAATCTAAACAACACCAGGAAGACAAGTTGTTATCCCTATCGTATTAATACCAAGAATATAAGGCTCCAAGAGCTTGAGTGACTTGCTCGTAGCTCTCCAGGTCTGTTTAAAGTTGATGTTTCAGAGTAATGTTTTGTTTGTTTGTTTTTGCTACGCCATGCAGCAGGCAGGATCCTCCCCAATCATGGATGGAACCTGTGCCCCTGCAGCAGGAGTGCAGGGTCTCACCCACTGGACTGCTAGGGACGTTCTCAGAGTAATTTAAAATTAAACAAAAGGAGACAAAGATGCTTTTCTCAGGAATCTTTACTTGTTGCTTGTCCCTGAATCTGATCTCAGAGTGTTAAGTATAGTGGCCCTGTGGCCCATCCTAGCTTTTATATTCAGAGAAGAGTTGTCCTTACTCTGTGGACCAGATCTGTGTCTTGATGTCACAAGTTACTATCTTGTAACAACCAGCAGTGACTACTGAGAATGACTTCATTTCACTCCCTGTGGAAGTAACTCCTCATAGATTTCAGCTTCACTTTGTCTAGTTTCCATTCTTCATGCATGGCCAAAACAGTAAAATGAGTTGAGAGTGCTATGTTGAGAATGTAAACCCTCTGACTTATTTCTCAACAACTGCGGATACCTCCACTATTTTCTTGTTGTAAGAAGGAAAAATAAGTCAAACGTTTCTTCTTATCCTGAGAGATGGCAGGCCTGATTTGCACTTACTTTAGAAGCCTTAATATATTGTTTGTATGCTGTTAACTGTGAATGAAATACCTCAGATAGATTTTCCAGAGCTGTAGTACTTAAAAGCATAGTATATTTTGAATAAAATGTAACAGGATATTTGAACAAAATTCTGCTTGGTTTTGCGATAAGGGCATGCATTCTGAGTCAATGCAGAGAGAAGAATCACATCAAACTTTTGTCAATCCTCCTGTGCTATTTGGAGAACAAACTTTATATTTGAATAGATCATCACCTCATCAACATTCAAAGGGTCTGCTTCATGTTCCATAATGAATCACTTACTCAAAATACAGCATAAAAGGAAGCACTGTAAATTTTTTTCTGTGTGTTTTCAGATATAAAGAAATTGGGGTTTTGAAGGTTTTCTTTCTTGACTCTCTTTATTATTCTTATTTCTGGGATGTCTGAGAAGGGGTGAAGGAAGAACTTAACAAAGAGATGGTCTCACCTGAGAAATACTGGAGTAAGAGAGAGGAGACAGTATGGAAATGAAGATTTTCAGTCTTACATAATAATCTAGTAACATCTAGTCGTGTGTGTGTATATACTGTTTTGGTAAGAATGACAGGCAAACTACTATAGTGAAAAAGTGGCGAGGTTAAACTGAGGGTTCCTTCATTTCCCTGTGCATTGCCTTCAATATTATTTTTTAATTGTTTGAGTCAAACAGCTCTAAGCTTTTTCACCCAGGAAAATAGTCTGCAGTCTGCAAGATCTGACTGAAGACTGGGATGAGAATAGAGAAATGGGAGTTGAATTTTATGGCTTGACTTTATTTACCCAATAACTATTCCTTGGAAGTTTTTGTTCTTTACAAAAATAGGTTATTTCAGTAAGTCTAAATAATGCACAGAAATTCCCATCATTTATCAAATGGTTTGTAAGTTCAGCTGCATCTGCATACATTTGAGCTGATATATTAAAAATAATGAATAGCATAACTTATGTTTAAAGTATAGGTCTTAAGCGTTAGGAACCAGAGTATTTATTAGGTGGGGTGGTATTTGAGTCAAAAATGTTACATTATGCAAAGTAGCACTTATAAAAATGATACTGTGATTTTTAAAAGGCATTTAGAAAGGAAAAGCATGAAGATATAACTTAGGTATTTAAGATGTTCAAAATTCTAATAGAGAAAATTGGTTATAAGCATACTGACTTGTTAGATAGTTAACTCCCTAGCTTACATTGTAAGTACTACATTAGTGATATTCTAAGATGTACTTAGAAGGTCACGTTCAGGAAGGGCGATGGTGTGGAGATACACCTCATCCAAGGTAAGGAGCAGTGGCTGCGCTTTGCTGGAGCAGCCATGAAGAGATACCCCACACCCAAGGTAAGAGAAACCCAACTTGCAAAAGGGCATCAGAGGGCAGACACACTAAAACCATACTCACAGAAAACTAATCAATCTANAGAGCAAAAGTCCACAGTACCCTGTTTAGTAAATTTTAGAGTACATTGATTTTTTGCTTTGAAGTGAGGATGCATTTATATATCATTTTACACCTAAATAAAGGTATATTTTATAAATGCGGACATTTTGTAATTATTTGGAAACATTTTATGGTAGTTTTTTCCCTTAGAACCACATTTTACAAAGTGTATTTTCTTTTTTCCCAGGTTTATTGATACACAATTGACATATAACAAAAATAGTGTATTTTATATTGTTGGTGTCTTACATTCCATTATTTATAATAATTATCTTTAAAGTGTACATATCAGTAAATAAGAATTGTAAAGATACTAGAACTTCAACCAATTTTCAACTTCTAACGTTAAGCCAGTGATATGGGTTGTTAAGTACTATGGCATCTTGAAGAATACTTCCAATTAATTTTATCTCTTTTGTGATTGGGATGACCCAGCTGAAAATGTGGAAAGAAATTAATGTTAATTATCCAGACATCAATGAAAATTTTGACAAATTCCAGTATATATTTTCCATAAGAATGTTAGGAAGATGAACTGAAACGTATTAAAAGATATTCTGCAATGCTCTATTAATATTTAGCCTGTGGATGGTTTCCTACAGATGATATCATTAAACTGGAACATTATTGTACTTTATTTAGTACATAGAATGAAAAGCTTGCAGAAGGTATTGATTAATGACATCAGTATGGGAGCAATTGGTAGTGTTAAATAGAATGGAAGACTCTGAATTAACTGTAGAAGATTTGGTCTGAAACATCAATAAGTGTATTAGTATTTGAACTTGTATAATTGTGTCTGTAAAGAATTGAGGTTTAGCACTCACCCTGCTTGGGGTGCTGAGGGTTTTGGGGTCTGGGCAGTTCATTTAGATTATATCAAGGATATGTTGTTCTTATGAGAGTTAATATTACTTTGGGGTAAACTATTGATATATAAGTATTGAGAAATAATTCTTCTGTTAGTCTCTGGGGAAATTCAGGGGAAATGGGTTAGAAAAAGATACCTCTGAGAAAAATTTTTAAAAGTTGAAATGGTTTGATTTAAACAGAAGAATCAAGCGATTGAGTTATAAGAAGAGGTACCAACTGTCCCCTATTTCTGTGAATAGAGAGTAAGAATAAATGAATATCAGTGAGAGTGGATGCAGGTTGGTCACATTGTATTAGTGCCAGAAAGAAAAAGAGGAACCTGTTCTTAGGAATTTTGAATACAGTACATAGCTGCACCTGGTGATAACTATGTACTCATTTCATAAATATTGAATGCCTTTCATAGGAAGGTCTAATGTTAGGTATTGATTCCTGTTTGAAGCCAAGAAGCGAAGGACTAGATATACAGTACCCTTCCTAGTTCTCTTTCATGAAAGTGATTAGCAGGCTGAGTGAGACTTCTTGAGAAATGGAAAAACTTGTGTGGTATCTATTCCATGAGGTGAATATATCAGTGTTACATACAGTCAAGAATAGAATGGTTCTATAGAGTTCGATACTCTTTGATGTCAATTAAACTGACCTTCATATTGAAGTGTCTTTTGCATATTCCTTAAGAAATGTCAAGAGAAGCAAGAGAAGGTTAGTAATGCGGCTTATATTTTCTTTGTCATTATTTACAGTGTATTATGTACATAGTGTAATCTGTCAGCCAACTTTAATTTCATAAGCTATTCATTGTGTTTAAACAGTGCCTTTCTTGTATTAAATATTTATGGCAGTCTTTGAGAAGAATACATTAAAATGGCAGGTGGGGGTTGTTTTAAACATTTCCTTGATTGAAGGCAAGAGACCCCCTTGTGAATTTATAGTTTGCTTTCAAAGAAAAGTTCACAATGTCTGATAATAACCCAAGGAAGCTAGAATTCCACCAATTCCCAGCACTGATTTCAAAAAGCAATGGCTGCAAACAATCTTCATGCTTCAGCACCTTCCATTTTGAAATTGTTTGCAAGGGCAGTGAAGAATGATGAACAAAAACATTTACAGTTGTATTGCCTATTAATAATTCAATAGAAGTACACCTATTTTACATTAATATTACTTTTTCATTGATTTTTTATCCACAGTAACAAAGATAAGTGGAGAATCAAATTTTTGACCTATGTTGGACAAGAAGATATGTCCTAAACTCTAGAATTCTGCAACTTAAAGGATACTCTGGGAGTCTTGTCCTTGGTTTCCTGAAGGAGGGATGTGCCTGTTTGCTTTACTATTTTCTATTTGCCTTGGTAGCTGATAAGCCTGAATAATGATTATTTATTGGAAACCATCCAATAACACTTAACCAGAAATAACACTTTTTTTTTTTTTTTGCCTTCAAGAATGATGTCTTTTAGGTTAAACTTGGAAGAACTATCTATCTTTAATTACATTACTGTCTTTAGTAGTCATGATAAAATTTGTTCTCTGTAATAAGAGCTTTGCTGAATATAAAATTCTGTGAATTTTTATGAAAATATTAGAAGGTTATTTATTAACTGTCTCATCTGTCTGTTGATAATTGAGATGCCGTCTCCTTAACCACTCTTTCTCTAAGTGAACAGCCTGCGTTTGATGTGAAAGGGTAATGACTATTTTTGAAAACAAGTTATTTTAGTTCATTCAACTACTTCGTTAATGTTTGGTGAGAGCTTTGAAAGTTTCTAGTGGAGAGAAATTATGGCTCTTGTACTACTTACTGGTACTGCTGCTGCTAAGTCACTTCAGTTGTGTCCGACTCTGTGTGACCCCATAGACGGCAGCCCACCAGGCTCCCCCGTACTACTTAAGTCACTTCCTAATCATTAGTGGCCATCCTTGGTTGATAAAGTGATTATTTACAACTAGCAGAAAGTATGGGTGTGTGTGGGTACCATGGACAGTCTGGTAATTTCAGAGTTCTTTTAAATTTATACCTTTCAAGTAGTTAATTGACAGTTATTTAATGCGGATGTTAGGCAACTGATTTTCTAGTGGTAAAAATTGTGTATCTTAATTTTTTTTAATGGTTTATTATGTGTATGGTCTCTAGCATCACGTTTTTAATATATAATTGAAGAATTCTTCCACACATGTGCTTTCAGGCATCGTTGAATCCCCTGAAATAGCAAGCTAAATATTGTATGTGGCTTATTTCTGGAAAAGGATCCATAACTTCCACCATGTCAAAGGCAATCTCTAACCCAGAAGATTTGAGCTAAGTAGCCTATTTTAGCCAGCAAAGTCAAGTGACTTATTTTAAGCTAGACAGTATTGAAAGAGCTTCATTTAAAATC
Source organism: Aepyceros melampus (assembly GCA_006408695.1). Taxonomy (NCBI): domain Eukaryota; kingdom Metazoa; phylum Chordata; class Mammalia; order Artiodactyla; family Bovidae; genus Aepyceros; species Aepyceros melampus. Next base: position 363,074 of record SJXQ01002686.1, read on the forward strand.
CTTTCTCCCACCTAGACTGTCCCTGAGGTTTCCCTATTTTAAAAGTTACATGCGAAAAACCTGGAATTGAAAAAAATTATGGACCTTTTCCATACAAAAATCTATTCAACCCACGATACATATGAGCTAGAGACCTGGACTTATAATACTTCTGTGATCCTGTTTTGAATTGCATCTGAGCTTGAAGTTATTTGCAGAAGACAGCCAGTATTGATTCCATTTTGTAAGAGGAAGTAATTCCTCCTCCCCTGCCTAATTTTAACCTTATACAGTGGAAATTTAGCTTCTCCTTCTTCTGACATTTATTGAATAAATCTTGCTAGTTCACAGATAATAAGGAGGATTCCCAGTAGACCCTGGAAAGATCCTCACTTAAAGGCCCCAGCTTAGTGAGATGGCCTTCCTGTGAGGATGTGACAACAGATGGTTTTAATAGATGCAACCACTCATTTGTTGGGTTTTCTTTGGGGATACTCCTGGTCCTCTTGGGGCGAGGGCACATAGAGTTATTATCCCATTCTTTCTGGTATTAAAGGCTCACTTGAGGGCAAGGATACTAGTTACCACTACAGCACAGTTAGGAGAAGGTGGAGGAGAGAGTCCCAAGGAGCAGAGATGGTCTCCATTCAGAGCCACAGTCGGGAAAGTCAGATACAGTCAAGAAGAAAGTGGTATGGGGATGGTCTGACAAGGGCAGCTACTCACAAGGAAGGAACGATAGCAGATTGGATGTTTCCTGTTTAATCTTAATCCTGTTATTTAATAGTCTTTCTGTATATTTTTATGTCAGCAGCAGTGATTTTTGCTTTGTATTTGGCCTTTCTTTAACATTCATAATCATCAAAATAGGGTTTGGGGGGTTTGATTTGTAGCAGGCAGGGCATGGGCTAGATTTGTTATTTTTAATTTTTGCTGGCTCACATCAGCACTAGCTGAAAATCCACCCCTGTCCACCTCAGCAGTCACTGGCACCTGTGTTCTGCATGGGCAGGTAGGCTGCTGATGGCCCCTTCCTACACATCATTCATTCAAGGACCAACTCACATCAGTGTCTCCCATCCCATTTGGACCAGAAAATATACAAGAAAAAAAGGCTAGAGATTTAGTGTACTTTTACTTATTTATTTTTTTTAAAAAGGTGTCAGCTCCTGGCTTATGATGTAAGTACTTGTTTAAATATTCTAAAATGGTATTTTCTTTTTCTTCTCTAATTTTAACTTGTTTTCATAAAATTCATTTTCAAAAAAATTTATCAAGGTGGTTTGGATTTTCCAGATCAAAAGTGTCAGTAATTTCTGGACTTCTTTCTTGACCAAAAAGTGCCAAGAAAAGCTGCATTAAAACAACAAATCTAATTTTAAGAGCACTTCATGTGTTAAAAAGCAGACTCAAACCAAACTAATGAAAGCTATTTAAGAGAAGTCAGTTGAAGTGGTCTAAGCACTTATTTCATTGCTTTCTTAACTCCTTGACTGTTAACACTATAAACGTGAATTTGAGAAAAATTAACTTGTTTTTGAACTCTATAAAAAGTATTTTTTTTCTTTTAATTAACTTTATTGTTTTTAAAGCCCAGCATCAAGCTCTATTTCTGTGCTTGGGTAGTTCCCATTTGCAAATGGGGCCATTTCTGCATATAGGTCTGAACAGACTGTGCCACAATTATCCTTTTTATTGTAACTCGACTGTCAAATAAGTAGTTTTCTTCTCCAAATGGAAATTCAGAGTAACTCAAATGCCTTCGTAAACGTATTGTCATTTCCAATTTCCAAAGGCAATGGCCCCTGATCCAGCAAACAAAACCTGCACTGAGACCTGAAATGGACCCAGACTGCCTTGTTACTTTGGTATTTCATATAATAGTAACATTTCTAGTATTTGTTGTCTACTCTGTGGCAGCCAGAGTGGGAATTGCTTTGTATGGATGATTTCATTTATCTTTACATTGCCCTTGTGAGGTGCGGGTATAATTATCTTCAAATCACACCTGAGGAAACTTGTGCTCTGAGTTATCGAGCTGACTTTACCCAAGGCTTTCTTCTTGTTTAGTTGCTCAGTCATGTCCAACTCCTTTGTGACCCCGTCGACTGTAGCCCACCAGGCTGCTCCTTGTCCATGGGATTCTTCAGGCATGAATACTGGAGTGGGTTGCCATTTCCTTCTCCAGGGAATCTTCCCAACCCAGGGATCGAACCTGCATCTCCTACCCAGCCAGCAAATGGTAGAGCCAGAATTCTAAACCAGGTTGACTCAAAAGCTCCTGTAATGTGAGCATCTGTGCTGTACTGATACCCAGGGACGTATATTTGTGTGTGTGTTTCTAATGATAATTCATCTTTGAAGCCTCTTCAGTTTAGAGGAGTAACTATACGAAGTAATTGGCCTTGTTGGCTTTAGGTCCTGTGCTGAGTTCTTTACTGGAAAATTTGCCATCATTGAATTGTCACAATCCAATGTTCTGTGCCCACTTTACAAACAATACAGAAGATTTTAATGTGGTCATTGTCACTGACTAGTAAGAGACCATCCTAGGACATTAGAACCTGATCTTTCTTACAAATATCATATGATGTCACTTGTATGTGGAATCTCAAAAAAAAAAAAAAAAACAATTTGTAAAGAAGTTCTTTTTTTTTTTTTTGTAGATTCCACATACAGACTCAGGCTTAGAGAATGAACTTATGGCTACCAGGAGGGAAGCGTAGGGAGAAGGGAGGTTGAGAGTTTGGGATTGACATATATACACTGCTATAATTAGAATTTGTGGTCAGCAAGGACCTGTACTGTATAGCACAGGCAACTGTGCTCAATAATCTGTAATAACCTAAACTGGAAAAGAATTTGAAAATGAATAGATACATGTCTGTGTATAACTAATCACGTCTGTCTACACCTGAAACTAACACAGCGTTGTTAATCAGCTATGCTATACTATAAGTACAAATTAAAAAAGAAAAAGAACCTGTTCTTTCTCCAAACAAAACTATTTTTCTATTTCTGGGTTTTCTATTTAGAAAATAGAAAAACTATTTTCTATTTCTGTACTATTGGAGAAGCTACACAAAAGGATTAAAGTACAGAGGTGGGGGCTTTTGTTTGTTTTGTTTTAGTGTGTGGTGGTTATTTGTCTCTGTGGGATCTAATCATCTTCAGAACACTTTGTAACTACAGAAATATTGGAAAATTTTGTTATTTAAGAAATGCTTCCTTTCCACAAAGGTTAAATATTTGAATCATTTCCCTGCTTTCTGCCCCGTTGCTTTTCTTCCTTTAGCAAATATTAGTTAAGTAGTTATTATGTGCTATGGTCATTGTATGAAGGGCTGAGAGCACCTAAGTGAATGAAACCACTGTGACCTGTAAGAACTTCCAGGTGCTTTTTGAGCAACTACTGTGTTCTGCTTATTTTGAGGTTTACAAGTAGAGTAAGGCTCCCTAAGATCTTCAGGGGATTGGTTTTCCGGTATAGGTTATCTTTACTGTTTAATATGCATCTCAAAACACTGAGATCTTATTCTGCATTTTAGCTCCCACACCTAACCATAAAATCTGGCCATTGTCTTCTCTCTCTCTGTTCTGTGTTGCTTCTAACTATAGTGGGAAACCTGTTATCAGAGTGACACAAGAACTATTTGCAAACTCTTGTTAAGAATCGAGAGCCTATAATCCTTTGGGGGATCAATAATTGGGAAGTATGAAATCACAGTGTGTTAACTGATTTCAGGGAGGAAATTTTAAAAGTCTTGAAAAGATTGTTTTTAAAGAATTTTGATAATATATTTAATTGTTGTTGCTATATACTTCTGTGAAGCCTAACCCCGGGTGTTTCTCTAGGTGTGATTATCAGTATCAGCAGAATACCGAGACTTAGATAGACATCACCCAGATGTACTTCAGTAGAATTTTATCCCCCCTGCTTGAATTTTTAAGATGCTTTGTAAGTGATTCTTAAGCACAGCAGCACTTGAATTCTCTTTTCTTTTTGATTTTATATGTATTTAAGCAGAAGCAACTCTAGTTTAAGTAAAACAGAAATCACAGAGGGATACTTAGTGACTTGTGAGCCCTAAAAGAAAGCCTTACTAGATGTCCGTATGCCTTCCGGCCCAAAGTTGTGCCTTCCTTAACAGATGGTTGTTTCTTCAAAGGTTCTAAGTAGGGTGAGGCCAGGATTCCGTAACACCAGATTCCAGAGCTTTGAAAACTCCCACTTCTCAAAGAATCTAATTTCCTAATAAACACTAAAAATATTTCCTTAAAACAAATGGAGGGAGAATTTTTTTTTTCTACTTAGTTCCAAAGAGACCTCTTTTTTGATGAATTCATGTAATCCTCACAGACCCCTCCCAGGAAACAATGTTAACTTTGTTATATCCTTCCTACAGATCAGACTCTCTACTAGATATTTTTGTGTTATTGAACAGTTAGGTGAGACGGTTATTATTTATTCTTACATCCTAGTTAAATAACTAACCCAAAGATACCAAGTTAATCAGCAAAGATTTAGGAATGAAACCGTGGTTGGCTGAATTGCACAACCCTCTTCCTAAGACAAGAACAATGGAAGACAAAGCTTCCCATTCTGAGCCCCACACACAGAAATTCCCATACGATGAAGCCAACATCTTTCCAAGCTTCGCAGCAGATTAGTACTGAGTGAAAGGACTTTCTTCATCTCTGCTGAAAGAGTCACCCTCTTTCTGAATTTAAGTATTTACCTTGCTTATGAGACTATAGTGTCATGGTATCCTTTGCCTCAGGACAGCAAGATAATTGTTTTAGTTTTAGAGGTCTTTCCTTTTGGCTCTTACAGGTTTAGAATAAACAGAAGTTATGTTTTAGTAAACAATATTATACAGCCAAATAGGTGACACTCTCCTTGTGAAAGCTGGATGAGAGTTGAATCTAAGACAGTGATGAGACATTTTTGAACTAAAACTAGAGACTCAAATTTAAGACTGTCTCTGCAACTGTAACTTTATCACATTTGACTGAATGTTATAATGTATTCACTGTAAAGTCTAGAAGCCTTATAAATATATGACTGGCAGTTGCCTTAGGCAGAAATCTTTTACTGATGCAATGAGATAAAAGTAATTAAGCTACATGTAGACTGATGGGTAATTAAATCCATGTGAAGCATTTTGTAACTAATTGCTATGTTCTAATCACAGATTGCTTTCTATTTGTCAAGGTAAGTGTATATAATTACACAGTCCTTATTTTCTTTAATCTGAAATCATCCCAGTTGGATGAATATTTTTAAGCACTGAATCTTAGACTATATTCAGTACGTTTCTTGCATAAAGACAATTTGCATATTTTGTCATTTGAGGGCCTTTTATAATAAAGTAGCTGTTAGGGTCACTGACGGCAATTCTGTGGTCAATAGAGATTTCTGCAATCTAGGTTCATTGTTCGTTTTTATTTCTTTTAATAGTAAAGCTGGTTTGTTATCTGCTGAAACTGGTAATATTCAAAGCATCATGCGCACTGTGGTGCTGATCACAATCGTTTGAAAAGACAAGGGTCAGTACGTGGTGTGAAAGAATTTCAGTCAAAAATGGAACTAGAGGATGTGAAATGGAAAATCTCAGAAGGATGGAATTTTAACTGAGAGAATGATTTCCTATGAATATCTGATTTATAGAAGACAGAGTCATATCTCTTGTATGTTATTATTTGGTCGCTAAGTTCTGTCTGATTCTTTGCGACCCCATTCTTTGTAGCCCACTGGGCTTCTCTGTTCATGGGATTCTCCAGGCAATTATACTGGAGTGGGTTGGCATTTCCTCCTCTGTCTTGACCCAGGGATTGAACCCAGGTCTCCTACATTGCAGGCAGATTCTTTACCTGCTGAGCCATCATTGAGGAAAGCCCCTTTTTATTGCGAATGACTATTAATAGCCTTGTAATTTACAATATTCTTTACCTTTGGTCTCTTCTGGTATCTGTTGTGCAAGTCATGGTTTCAAGATTAAGTGTAATATATTTGATACAAAGCCAGATGCTCTCTCCCCTTGTCCTTCCCACTTTTTTTGCGCCAGTTGTTTAAGTTGCCCTGTGTCCGTGCGGAATTGGACTCCTGCTGCTGCACACCAGACCCTCCCCTGCCCTCTCTACGGAAGAGAGGGTCCAAAGCTTCCCAGTGATGGGATCTGCTCCTTATCAGTCATAAGTGTTACGTTGATTCCTTTACACCACAGTTTCTTGTCCTCGAGATTCTCCTTTGTATTAGTGCTTATATAATAATAAATATACATGTAATATATCTTATCTTTGTTATGTGCTGTGCTGTGCTTAGTTGCTCAGTCATGTCCGACTCTTTGCGACCCCGTGGACTGTGACCTGCCAGGCTCCTCTGCCCATGGGATTCTCCAGGCAAGAATACTGGAATGGGTTGCCAGGTCCTCCTCCAGGGGATCTTCCCAACCCAGAGATCGAACCTAGGTACATCTCAGTTCAATACCTCAGAAACATGGCATATTCTTTCCATTGCATATTGACATTATCATTTTCACATCTCCCTGGCCTACTCCTTAGGATATTTACAAGATAGATAATATCTTATAAATATGTAACTTAAAAATATTCTGTGCATTTACTTTTAAATTCTCTTTTGTAAACGTGTCATCCATTATGTTTATAAGTGCCCTAAGAAACTGGCAAACGTCACATAGTACTCAGTGGTGACTTCTTAATAAGTATTACTCTGTGATGTTAATGGCAATAATAAGACCTGTTTCAAAAGCCAGACTTTTCACTTCTAATAGCAAATAAGTATATAACATTTTTCTTCTTTATGTTATGTGTGAAGCTTTTAATTTGAAGACAAATTCTTCAGGTTTGGTTCATTTGCTGGTATTTTTGTAAAAATAAGCTGATAATTTTTAGAAGCATCCTGACATTAGCTAAGCTAAGTCACTTCAGTTGTGTCTGACTCTGTGCGACCCCATAGACGGCAGCCCACCACGCTCCTCTGTCCCTGGGATTCTCCAGGCAAGAACACTGGAGTGGGTTGCCATTTCCTTCTCCAGTGCATGAAAGTGAAAAGTGAAAGTGAAGTCGCTCAGTAGTGTCTGACCCTCAGCGACCCCATGGACTGCAGCCAACCAGGCTCCTCCATCAATGGGATTTTCCAGGCAAGAGTACTGGAGTGGGGTGCCATTGCCTTCTCCAAATCAGGAAGTTGTACTCTTTGCTAAGGGAAATGGGTTCTTGATTTGCATTGTCTTTATGGGAGAATGGTGTTTAAACCCAAAGTCACTAGTTGTGCTGACTGCTTCTGGCTTATCATCTTCTGGCTTGATCTTTGACATTTCAAATGCGTGGAGTTTTATGGAACTGAATAAAGTGTACTTCTGTATAAAGTGATGATCTTCAAATGATTCTCTAGTGAAACTCTTTTTTCCCATTAATGCTGTTTTCTTCATTTCAAAAGGAAAATATGAACTAAATTCATAGAAGTATCTCAATTGTCAGTATTTTTCAGAGAACTTTTTCTCATTGTTTTGATGTCTAGCCTTTACTGAAAGATGATAAATTAATTCCTAAATAGAAAACATGTATAACTGAAGCTTAAATAATTTATTATAATTATCTTATAGTCTTTGATTTTTTTCTGTTAAATGTATATTTTAAGTATTTTTTGATTGTACAGTTTTCTACTATAATGAGAAAAGCATTTTTTTTTACATTTTTAAAATTTTTAATTGGAGGATAATTGCTTTACAGTATTGTGTTGGTTTCTGCCATACAGCATCTCAAATCAATCATAACTATATATATTCCCTCCAAGAAGCTCCCCCCCCACATTTATATTTTGTATTCTGTTTGAAATACTGTGACTTTCTTCTGTTCCTGCCACTTAAACCCGAGACCTGCATTTGTAGGCTCCTAGTTTAGCTCCCTATGTTCTCACCCCCGAGTCGTCATCTCCTTCTCTAGCACTTCGTGTGTTCCTTTCTTCCTGTCCTTTTATTAACTGAGTAACTAAATCAACAAATATACGTTGGATGCTCATGAAGTCTCAGGCAGTGGTCTATGTTACAGGAGATACAGTAGTGAAGAAAACGGGTGAAAATCTCAGTCTTATTGTAGTTTTCATCCTAGTTGGTGGTGGGGAAGAGCGAAAATACACTATAAAAATAATTAGAAGTAAGCTATTGTGTGTTAGACATTTTTCTCCATATTTCCTTCTGCTGGCTTCTCCCTCCTGTGCTATTCACCGAGTTACCAGGCATACTTTTGGAGATCTTAAGAATAAATAGAGAGTGAAAGAGACCCTCTCTAGGACCTCAGCTTAATCCTCAGCCATTTGAAGTCACATGAGATAACACAGAAGAACTAGGAAATTTCAGAATACAGAATAAATCCCTCCTCTCCCACACACAAAGGGTTTTTTATTTTTTAATAAAAAACCCTTTGTTTTTTAAAGAATATTTAAGTAAACCCATTTGAAATATTGAGATTGGATTTCCTGGAAGAGATTTTGCAGACTTAATAGAGGTAAATTAAAGCATTTTAAAAATGTAACCAACTTATTAAAAAAAAAATTAACAAAATGACTTTGCTGCAGTTGGCTGAGTTTGTCCAGTGCAATTACCACAAGTACTCTAATTTCTTTTTAAATCATTTCTGCATAGTTAGAAAATATGTAATAATGTATTGACTGCAGGAATGGAGGAAGAGAAGGTAGAGAGTTCCTTGTAATGTTTTCATGCAGGGGAATTGAGAGAAGGCAAAAGTATTATTAAGTTAACATGAATGTTTGATATTTCAAACAAAAATGAATGGGTGATATTTCATTTTTTCACAAAGAAGAAAAGTTGTGTATATCAGCCTCGAAAATTAGGAGCTTTTTAAAGGATTTCTACTCAACTGATATGTTGCTTAATAACAAGTGAGTCACTTACCTTACTCATGTTCTGTGTTTCCTCATTTTTAAATTATGAGATAGATAATGGCTTACAATTAGAGGCAATTGGTAAATCTTTGTATCAACAAAGTTTGGGAATACTGTTTGTAGTAATACAAAGTATGAGATTAAATATTTAAGGAATTTTTAAGTATAGTTTTACATAGAATAATAGTCTTGCTTTTTTAAAATTATGAACTATATGAAATGTGCATGTCAAAGATGACTTAAACATAATACACAAAATGGTTGTAGTAGAATTGGGAGTTTGCTAATGGCATTTTTTACTAACTTTAATATTTTGTGAGATTTTAATACAATATAGCAACATAATCAAATAAAAATAGATATAAGTAAATGCAGTACAAAATGTATAGGGGATAACATCTTATATCTGTTGTTATTTAACTGAAAATTTTCAATTTCTCGATTATTTAGAATAAAGTACTTTTTATTAATGAATGAAACTTCGTGTTCTTTTAGTTCTGCATTGTAGACAATTTTATAGTCTACATAACAGTGCTGTCCAATACAAATACAATGTAAACCAAGTATATGCTTTAAAAATTTCTAGTAGTCACATTAAGAAAAATAAAAGAAAAAACTACAGGTTAAATTTTATCAAATGTTTTAATTAACCCAATATGTCTGGAGTATTTCAACTTATAATCAACATAAAAGTTCTTATTGAGATATTTACAGTCTTTTTTTCATAGTAAGTCTTCAGAATCTGTGTACTTACTGCATATCTCAGTTTGAACTAATCCTATTTTAAATATTCAGTATCCAAACATGGTTGGTAGCTGTCATATTGAATGGTGCAGGCTTATACTCTTAATGCATCTCATGGGTTATCTATCCCGTGTTTTGATTTTGTTCAGTCAGTTCTTATTTCTAATGTTACTATAGCTTTCTTTCCTTTGAGTTTTAGTTGATACTTTTCAAGTTTCCTTCCCGACCTGGGGATCGAGTTCACGTCTCTCGTGTCTCCTGCATTTACAGGCGGATTGTTTACCATTACCTCCACCTGGAATGTCTGACTCTTTACTACCCCATGGACTGTAGGCTCTCAGGCTCCTCTGTCCATGGGGAATCTCCAGGCAAGAATACTGGGTGGGTTGCCTTGCCCTCTTCCAGGAGATCGTCCCAACCCAGGGATTGAACTCAGATCTTCTGCATTGTAGATATGTCTGGAGTATTTCAACTTATAATCAACATAAAAGTTCTTATTGAGATATTTACAGTCTTTTTTTCATACTAAGTCTTCAGAATCTGTGTACTTACTGCATATCTCAGTTTGAACTAATCCTATTTTAAATATTCAGTATCCAAACATGGTTGGTAGCTGTCATATTGAATGGTGCAGGCTTATACTCTTAATGCATCTCATGGGTTATCTATCCCGTGTTTTGATTTTCTTCAGTCAGTTCTTATTTCTAATGTTACTATAGCTTTCTTTCCTTTGAGTTTTAGTTGATACTTTTCAAGTTTCCTTCCCGACCTGGGGATCGAGTTCACGTCTCTCGTGTCTCCTGCATTTACAGGCGGATTGTTTACCATTACCTCCACCTGGAATGTCTGACTCTTTACTACCCCATGGACTGTAGGCTCTCAGGCTCCTCTGTCCATGGGGAATCTCCAGGCAAGAATACTGGGTGGGTTGCCTTGCCCTCTTCCAGGAGATCGTCCCAACCCAGGGATTGAACTCAGATCTTCTGCATTGTAGGCAGATTCTTTACTATTTGAGCCACCAGGGAAGCCCATGGTTGCTCTAGGCTTTAAATATGCATAGTATTCTTTACAATGAATTTTCTCAACTTTGTTTGTCTGAAGTCTTTATTTGTCATTGGAAAAATATTTTTCTATTTTCTTTGAATCAAAATTCTAGTTCAGTGTTTTGAGTATTTTGAGGATGTTTCTCCGTTACATTCTGGATTGCATGGTTCTAACAAGTTTTCTGTGATTTTTATATCTATGCCTGTGTATAATATCATCCTCATCCTCAATTGCTTTTAAAAGTTCCTCATTCTTTTTAAAAAGCAATTAATTTATAATATCCTTTGGTGTGGTTCTTTATTCTGCTGAGGCTGATTGAGTTTCTAACATTTTTATAGTTTTTATCAAATTTGGAAAAAAGTTCAGCTGTTGCTTTAGGGACTCTAACTATGCACGTGTCCATCGGCTTACTCTTGTCCTGTTCATGCTCATACTCAGGGTTCTTTGCGCCTCTTTGCCTCATTTTCGTTAGTGTCTGTTACTAGATCTTTTTCTCCGGAAGTTCCAGTACAGTCTTTTAAAATTTTCTGGTTATTTTCTCATTGTGTTCATATTTTTTGAACATGTGAATGACATCTACAGTAGCTATTTTAATGTCCTTGTCTGCTAACTTTTTCATCTCTGTCATTTGTGACTCTATTTCATTTGATTAATGTTTTTCTCCACATCATAACCATAGTCAGTATTTTGTTATATGCACGCCTGGTAATTTTTGTTCAGATGACAAGGCATTTTGAAAATTATTTTGAATTTTGTTGTGTTCTTTTTGGACTTCGTCCTATTTTAGAGTTAAATAGTTGGAAATTAGCTTTATTCATTTTTTGAGGCTGTCTTTTTTCAGGTCTATTAGTATAGGTCTCGAGCAGCTATGGGGCTTCGCTGGTGGCTCAGGAAGTAGAGAATATGCCTCCAGTGTGGGAGATCTGGGGTGGATCCCTGGGTGAGGAAGATTCTCTGGAGAAGGAACTGGCAACCCTCTCCAGTATTCTTCCCAGAAGAATCCCATGGACAGAGGAGCCTGGTGGGCTATAGCTCATAGGGTTGCAGAGTTGGACTCAATGGAGCAACTAACACACATAGAGCAGCTTTTAGTTTAACACAAATTTTTTCTCTACCCCTAAAGGGTTATGGAGAAGGCAATGGCACCCCACTCCAGTACTCTTGCCTGGAAAATCCCATGGATGGAGGAGCCTGGTGGGCTGCCATCTATGGGGTCACACAGAGTCGGACACGACTGAAGCGACTTAGTAGCAGCAGCAGCAGCAGCAGCAAGGTGGTTAACCTTGTAAGGACTCTATCCAGTGCTTTGTGTATTCTGAAGTCTTTCTTTTGGCTTGTAAGAACAGACTGTTCCTGGTCCTTTGTGACTTCAAGGAATTGTTTGTCTTACTGCTTTTCTGTGATTCTTAACCCAAGTTTGGGTTTAGTTTTTCCTCCCATGCATTCTCTGTACATCTTTCTCGTCGATGATATTTGCGCCTGTAAAGGTAGCTCTCTGAACTCCAGTTTCCATCTCCTCAATTTGGCAAGATCACCAGGCTCTATTTGCTTCTCTTTCTCTGTGCTGTGGACTAGAAAATGCTGCCAGGCAGTAAGATGGACAGTTACAGGACTCACCTTATGTGCTTCTCTCAGAAATCATAGTCCTGGACTGCCTTCTGGTCCTCGTCTGATGATTGTCATTTTATATATTTTGTCAAAATTTCCAGTTGTTCATAGCATTAAGGCAATTCTTGTTATGGTTAATACTTCATGTGTAGAAATGAAAGTCCTCACAGTATTTCTTTTTAATTAAAATTATTTTCTGTCATTAACATGGCCAGAGTCCACAGTTCATACTGGATATTGTACGTTCCTCTACAGAAACAGATTGTTGGTGGATATAATTTTGATTAGCATAGACTAGTCAAGCTACAGAGCTAGGCTTTGGCATATATGTTGTTCTATTATAATATATATTAAAAACTTTTATTAATATGTGCAAATGTTTATAGTGCTTTGTTGTTAGAAATTTTAAATTGAAGAGTCGTTGACTATGAAAATCAGACCTTCCTATTCTGATCATCTTCTCCAGGCCCAACCACCAACTTTTCCATATAGATTCCAAATGTTTAGATGTGTTTTTGTCCTAAAATTGTACTGTAAATTTCATTATATAGAAATAGCACTCACCTCTTCCCCCCGCATGTTTTTAGTTTTACTCAGCAGAAAACATAAATATCTTCTGATCTCTGTGATATTACACCTGGAAAGGGCACAAGTAATGCTTCCCAACTATTTTAACTAGCCCATTTTTTTGTCAGTTGCCAGTTATAGTAAAAAAGAGTAAAACTGACCGCAGCTGTTCTATTTATCATAATAGTTACTTGGTGTGTGGGTAATAGATTTTTGAGCACGAGCCTCTTTGTCCTTTCTTTTCCCCTGCCACATGAGAAAGGATTCTATTTTACTTATTCTTATCTGTCCTTCTTCCTGAAGTCACTGTAGTGGTTGAGCATCTTTGAAGACTCTCTGAGTTTGTGGCAGTTGTTGGTTTGTTGGATGTTAGCCTAAGTGATGCTCAGTGATGGGGCAATAGCATTATAACCAGAAGTAGTGCTTAGGTTCTGTTGGATGGGGAGAAGAAGAAAAAGAACCAGATATATAAGGATGATACCACTTTCTTTTTCTCTTGGTGCTCCCAACTAGAAAGCATAAATGTATTTCTGGTCTTGGGTTTTTTTGCTTGTTTCTATTTAAATACATGAGTTTTGTTTCATACATTTTGGTCAATTGTAATAAATTCCCTTCTTCAGAAAAAACAGTGAAAGAAAGCAATTTGACAAAGACTGGACAGTGGCATTTCCTGTTACTTCTTGTCCTGGCCCTTCTTATGTGCCAAATCTAGAGATTTGAGAATTCCCAAACTGTTTGGAATATTTTTGATCATAGATTTGAGAGTATCTTAAAACCTGGAGTTATTGAGAGCTTTCAATAGCAATTATAATATCCAGCTTGCATATCCATTGCATGCAATAGTTAATAGGTTATGGATATGTAATATTTACTCTCTTAGCTCCGCCCGGTGAGCTTGAGCCTCTTGCAGCAACTGTTGTCACCGGTGGCTCCCATTTTGCATTTTTTTTTTCCCCAGCACACATCCCTTATCCATTGTGCCCCAACCACACGACAGCTTTGTGCTCCCTTGGGAACTGTAAAAGTGCTTGTGCTGGGTCTTTGCACTTACAGTGTGATTGCTGCAGTCTTCCTTCAGATCGCTGGTCTACCGGGCTTACTACTTGGTTCATTTAGATTTCATGTCATCCTGAGTTGTCCTCACTATTCCCTGTCGACAATGACAGCATCCTTTCCCAACCACTGTATCACTTGTTCCTCTATTCCTGCTTTCAGACATTTTATTAGCAGTTATTTTTACTTGACAACATAGAGACAACAGTTTATTGTCTCTCACTTGAATACATTTCTTAAGGGCAGAGACCTATCTGTAGATCTGAAACAGTGTCTGGCACATAGTCTGGCAGATATTTGCTAGAAGAAGGATGAGTGAAAGAATGAGTGAATGAATGAATGATGTATTTGTATTAAGATACCTGCTCAATGCACCTTCAGGCTGAATATAAGAAACTACTAGAAAATAGAAAACTCTGTTTGCTGCTTAAATACTTGAAATATTAATAAGCTTTATATTTAAAATCAAAGTTCCCTGATTCTAACTACAGAATTTCTGATCCTATTTGACTGTATGTTTGATGGAGTTCACTTATGAGAAAGACATTCAGGATCAAAAAATGTTAGTCAAAACAACATTCTGTTTATAAATATTTTTGTAATGATTATATGTAATAATTATGTAAAATTATTCTGTAATAATTTCTCTTTGTTCCTCATTCTGTAATTGAGTTCAGTAGCCAAAATAACACCAAATCTTTTTAGTTTCCCTTACCCTCTAAACTCTTCTGTAGCTCTTCTGGTTTGTCTTGGAATCCAGATAAATTTCTGCCCATCACTGTGATCAGCTCATATTAATCTTCTCTGAGACTAGGTCCTGCATTACCGGTATCTGTTCTGTCCTCCTCCTCCTTCCTTTTTTATATATACTGTTTGGACTGCTGGGAGTGGAGCCTGCTGTAATTTTTAAAAGAAACAAAAACAAAATAACATCTCTCCCTACGTCCTATTGAAACATCAGGGGTCCTTCATAGACAGGGCTGTCTGTATTCTCTCTAGGGGTATTTAAAAAGCCCCGTGTATGGAGCAGAACACACTAGTACTAAGAGGATAAACTTAATCTGCCTTATTGAGGATTATTGCAGATTTTTGGAGAGTGGGGAGTCAGATGCCTTATTTTTAGAAAACGTGTCATCCTTTTGTGGTGTTTAGTTTGGTTTTAGCTTTCCATTATTTCCAAATTCTTATGAAAGTGTGGAAATAAACAATTTTTATATGATTATGACCTTTCAAAAGGAATTAGGTTTTTTTTTTTTAAGCAGCAACGTTGTCAATCTATTGCGACAGTTCGTTTTTTTCTGTGTATGACTGCAGTCATGTCAGTGTTCTCTGGAAATACTGTCTTTTTGTTAACTCTTATTGTTAAAGCACTTAAAAAGATCATTTTAAAGTTTAGCAAATTTGTGGATAATTGATCTATATGAATTTACATGCACATGGGAAGTTTTACCTCTAAGTAAAAAGATGGTCTGTAGTCACTTGCCATGGTATCCTGTAGTCACTATCTGGTAATAAGGAACTCTAAGTAAGGATTACTTAGAAGTTAAACTATGCAACAAATGTGAAGTATTCAAGTTGCATTTCCGTAGTGTCCAAAGAAAAGTGATTTTTATATTTTCTCGTTGTCTAGTGCAGAACCTGGTACCTTACTGTGTACATTCTGCGTGTATCCATGTGTATACATATATGTTTATATATACCTATGTGGGGACAAGGAAGAGTACTTTCAAATGTTAGCTGAATTCAACTTAATTACTCATTTTTATTGAACACAATCTTATTAATTACATTGATTGAAACCAAAGTTTATTGAGGGCTTCCTGTGTGCTAAGGCACCATAACAGGTCCTCGGCATAAGTGTATTAGGAAGATTTTGCATCTCTGACCAGAAGATTCTTCCATCCTCTCAGGAGAGAAAAGCAGTTAAAGCTGTAATTATAATGCATTGTGGTATGAAATTTTGTACAAGATGCTGGGAAGCACGGAGAGGAGCATCTCAATTAGCCTGGTTGGTCAGCAAAGTTTCCTGGAAGAGATGTTCATTATGCAAGAAGAGTGAGGTGTATTTTAGACAGAGAGAACAGTGTGTGCCAAAGCATTGAGTTCTGACCACAGAGTTCTCCAGTGTTCCCCTTGCCTGGCGTAGCGGTTGTATTGTGAGAATGTGAGGGAGAATGTTCTTGATCTTAGAAGCTATATTCTGACATATTTAGAGGTAAAGTACCCTAATGTCTGCAGCTAATTCTCAGACGGTTCAGGAAGAAAAAAAGAAAGTTGTATTTGTGGATGTGGAGAGAGTGTTCACAAATGTGACAAGATGTCATTCCTGACTCTGGGTGAAAGAGGTACATGCATTTATTATACTGCTCTTGAAAGTTTTCTTGAAATTCAACACTGTTCAAAATAAAAACAGAGCAAAAACCTTCAGGCCACTAATAAATTTTATTTTAAGTTTACAAAAACAGTATAAACATAATTGAATTAGCTCATCAATAACTGTCTTCTTTGGTGGCCTGTTTGGGGTTTGTCCATGATAAATCATTGTCTATAAAAGATAGCCTTGATTGGATCTGCTGTGATGCTTCTTTAATAAAAGTATTACTTAAGCCCTTTTTATCTCAATGGAAACATAAGATCACTGAGTGTATAATAGTAGGATTAGAAAGGACCAAAGGAGTTATATTGTCCAATTCACTCTTAAATGAATTAGCTAAAAAGGTAGAAGGCTACCTGAGTATATTATTACTTAGAAATGTTGTCATTGAAGCAATTTTCATGACCTTTCATATGATTAAACAGAGGGTCATATTCAATTCTGAATTTTCTTTAAGATAATTTTTTAAGAAAGAGCCCATAAAAGTCTAGTTCTATATGACTACTGTGTGACCTTTAAACTACACTGTGACCCTTAAAAAAGGGAATGGGCAATTAAGAGCAGAGAATGTAATGCAGACTCTTCTGTCTATGAGATTTTTCAGGCAAGAGTGGTAGAGTGGATTGTCATTCCTTTTCCAGGGGATCTTCCCGATCCAGGGATCAAACCTGGGTCTCCTGTGTCTCATGCATTGCAGGCCGATTCTTTACCAGCTGAGCCATCAGGGAAGCCAAATAAAGATAACAAACGATGTATATTTAATTCATATTCCCCACTGGCCTGTATTCCCTATGTGGAGGAGAAAATGGAGCATGAAGGCTGGGATGGATGGTGAGAAAGACTGGGGAATGGAACTGTAGGAGAAAGGGAAGGGCACAGCTGGCAGTGGGGAGCACAAGACACAGGGAGACAATGTATCTTCTGAGGAAGAAAGGTGTAGCAGAATGTGAGGTGATGTTTTTCAGTATAAAAGTATAGTTGATGTACAATGTCGTGTTAGTTTCTGGTGTACAGCAAAATGACTCAGTTATACCTCTGTGTGTGTGTGTGTGTGTGTGTGTGTGTGTGTTCCTTTTCATATTCTTTTCCATTGTGGTTCATAGCAGTATATTGAATATAGTTCCCTGTGCTATACAGTAAGCCCTTGTTGTATATTGTATGTATAGTAGTTTGTATCTGCTAGTCCCAACTTTCTGCTTTATCCCTCCCTCCAGCATCTTTCTCCTTTGGAAACTGTACGTTTGTTTTCTATGTCTGTGAGTCTGTTTTGTAAACAAGGTCTTTTGTGTCTTACTTTAGATTCCAGGTATAAGTGATACCATATGATATTTGTCTGTCTCTGTCTGACTTATTTCACTTAGTATGATAATCTCTAGGTCCATACACGTTACTGCAGATGGCATTTTGTTCCTTTTTATGATTAATATTCCATTGTATATATGTATCCCGTCTTTATCCGTTCACTTGCCGCTGAACGCACAAAGTTTGCTTCCACGTCTCGGCTGTCATAAACAGTGCTGCAGTGACTGGAAGGGCGCATGAATCTTTCCAGTTACAGTTTTTTGCTGGATATATATGCCCAGAAGTGAAATTGCTGGGTCATATGGCAACTTTCTTTTTGTACCAGTCTACATCCCTACCAATAGTGTAGGAGATTCTTTTTTTCTGTACATGAGGTGGGTTTTTTGATATTATGTTTAGTTGATGTTAATTTTCTTACCATATAGTGCTAAGAAAACATCACAATTTGCAGTTTTTATATTGGTATAGTCTCTATTTTTAGAGACTACTCATATGGAATAACTGAAACAACTCATGATGGTGGAAATTTTTCCCAGTGATAAAGCATGAGCTACCAGAGAAATATCACTTCTCTGATCAGATGAAATCAATCATCACCCATATTCTAATTTATTACAATGAAGCTCATACACAGGAAAATTTATAGTGAGTCATAGTCTTTTGGAATTGAGTTTTGGCAAAGCTTGGTTTTTCAGAAAGGATTTTCTTTATTTTGAGACTGTGTTACTGAGAATATTATCTTTCTTTTACTATTAACTTTTTATTTCTTCTATTTTGTCCATCCTCTGTCATCTCAAATTACTGTGGAGCAGAGATCAAAATCCCGCTGTTGATGTTGCTCTGTCTTCAGGGGAAAGAGCATTTCAGCTATAAGCTGATCTGTAATTACTTGGTAAAATGATAATAAATTCCAATAACTAAACTTTTTAAAGAATTTTCCTTTATAAGATGCATTTTCCTTCTTTCTGGTATCTGCTTTCTTTAAAACCAAAATTAATATAACCAAAGGATGATAGATAATCTTATGAACCTAGTGTTTATTAGGAAAGTCAGATGGACAGTAAGGAACATGAACAAAAGTCATTTTTAGGAAAAAAGTAAGATATCTCCATGGAGGCTTAAAAAAGACTCATTCCTGTCTCCTGAGTTTCTACCCACCGCTTTCTTTTTCTGCGTGTATTTATTCTTATGAAGATGAAAGGCTTATTGGTGATTCACTTCTCTTCTCTCAGTTCTTCCTGGCTCCAACTCTTTCATTCCCATGTGTTTGTTTTTCTGACTTGTATCGATATTAGTTAAAATCTGTGTTGCGGTGTAGACTGGCTCTGTGTCACTGGGGTTACCTCATATGCACTTCAGGCCCCTCAGATTGCCTTGACTTCCGTTTCTCAGGCTGTTTTCCACCAGCACCCACCCCTGTCCACCATCACCGATAGGGATGTATATGAAGTTCCCAGGGCGTCTGTCAGTGCCCGCTCACCAACGCCTGAGTAATAGCCAGTCTCAGATCACAGAAGTCTAATGATGAATCCATATCTGTCATGAGCTGGAAGAGCTGCAGGGCACACAGTAGGTGAGGGCCTAATAAATGTTTGATGGACGAAGAAAGGAAGGAATGTGCAAAGGAATAGAGCTCATAACTGAAGTCCTTGAGGAATGAAGCTGTTTAGGCAAGCACTGCTGTCCATAAGTATAGCCAATTAAGTGTGCAGCTCGAAGCATGCATGCGTCCCAATATCCATTAGTGATTACAGACTGCAGCCTTGGGTTTCCCTGGTGAATTCATATGCAAGCTGACCTGACCGGAACCCGCTTGCACTATGAATAATCACAGGGCTTCCCAGAGGGCAGGGTTTCAGTGGTGGGGATTCCGCACCACAGAGCTTCACCTTTGCTGTAAAATGGCTTTGTGTGTCCTAACCGTGGGAGGCACTCTCATTAGAATGAATGCTTGAAAGGTCACCTTCCAAAACCTGAACTTTCTGATATAAAGAGCAAAATCATCTTTCACAAAGTTGGGAATTGAATGAGCAGTTCTCCTCAAGTCCACGGACTTCACATTTTGCACATGTTTTCTCATTTCATTGTGTTTTACACCAGGTTGCTATTATATCAAGCGTTTTAGCAGCCTTGATCTTGGAGGCATGGAGACCATTATTCCTGTTGTTGCTGACTTACTGCTACAGCTGCTTCCTCTTTCTGTGATTTAATTTGAAGCTTCAGCCCACCAGGGGGCTGTTGGTCCCCACCTATGCAGACTGAAGAGCTGGCTGCTGTTTTCCACATGGCTATTATTTCCACCCTATTCATAGCGATTTTTCCCCTTCTATATTCATCTAGCAAACAGCAAGGCACTGTTCCAGGAACTTGCTCTCTCTACATAAGGCATAACATGAACCATTTGGATGGAAAAATTATAAATTAAAATTATTCTGTTCATTTTAAAATATTCATATTGTGTTGCTCAAATGCCAGTAACTGGAAAATCATGGATAATGTCCTGTTTTTATAACCTCTTTCAGAGTGTTTTAAAATCCGTTTATGTTGTTACTTGGCCATCTCTTTTCCTGGAGTGGATTTTGTGATAAGATTTAAAAAAAAAAATGGTTGTATGAGTCCAGTGTCTGATGGCGTATGTCATGTTAAAATACAGATGATACCACTAATTACAACCAGTTTTTTTCAGCAGAAAAACACTCTGTGTACAGAGGATATTTATAAAATTATAGAGCCACAAAGATAGCCTGTGGATATGCCAGATTATTTGAGGGTAAAACTTTTTATTAAATGATTAAAACTAAGCAAATGTTTATTAATTTCTGAAACAACATTTAAATTAAGAAAAGGCATATATTCATAACATTACAGATTTTCAAATATGAGGTGTTAGAAGTGTTTAAAAAAACATCTCTAGCTTTTAAAATGGAACTTTTTTTTAAATGTCTTCTTTAATTTGGGGAAACTAAATTTTATTTCTATCCTTGCGTTTTCCATGTTGTCTGGGTGTGGGTGAGGATGTGCTTGTCTGAGAAAGAGAATCAAGTGGGGAGGAGTTAATATGTTTTTATGTCAGTTGATTAGTTTGTTGATAAAGTAAATATCTCTCTTCTTCTAATGGAAAGAGCTATGATTGGAGATAATAACTTCATGTATATTTTTCCACCTCTGTGTAACACATTAAAGAGAGTGAAGATCTTTCTTTTTTGCCTCTTTTTTCTGTTAAAGTTCACATTCACATAGAAACCGTATGTTTTATTTGTTGTCTCTCTTGGCTAGGAATATTTAAGTGTATTTTTTAGATTCTTCTGTCAACCAAAGACAATTTAAAATTTTAATTTTTCAGTCTCTGCCTAGAAACTTCTGCTTTTGGTTCAGGCTGTCGTATTTGTTTGTGTGCCTTGTGTGTGTGTCGAGTTTTTCAGAAGCAACAAACCACATTAGCCTGAGCAAATTTCACAGTCCCCTGTCACTGTTTGTTTCTGCCTTGTGAATCATTTGGCCTTATAAAACAGGCTAATCCTTTCATTGAGTATGCCTTCAGAAACATTCTGTGCACCCTACAAACTTGGGTGGCTCTTGCTAACTCTGCTTTATTTATTTTAAATAATACTAGGTGATCCCAAAGTATTTCCTTTCAATTTTTGAAAGACTGTTATTGCAAGCGGTAATGTTTGAAGTCAGGATCCTTTATAACAACAGTAGCAAGGAAACGTAGATACATTTTCCTAAAGTCCAACTGATGGAAAATAGGATGCAGTCTGTCCTATTTTTAGTAAACAGGTTTTCCCACACAGATGCTTAGTTCCTGCAGCGACCAGCTTCTTTGAATGCAGCAATACAAGGCACTCTATTCTTAATTGAATAAAGAAAACAAATTGGCATAGTTACTGCAGGAGAAGTGGGTACCTCATGATGAATAATTTGTGAGTCCAACTTTAACTACACTTGACATTTTTCCTTAGGTCGCTGACAGACTGATTAGTGAGTTAACTGCTGATGGTACCTATTCTGTGGAGGGACTCTTTCAGTTCTGGGGCTTATGCTGTTCAATCAACTAGGTATCCTCTGTGATGGGACTAAAGCCTCAGTCTTGATCAAAGGGCTTTGGAGGAAGCATGGTTGAACTGATTGGCTGTGAATGTTAATCACTCCATAGGACACACTGATAATTTACAGCATTGTTGTAACTCTGGTGTTCATAAAATGAACTTAATAACCCAGTGCCACCATGGGATAAGCTGCTTTTTCTCTGCAATTGAATACCCAGGCTTGCCTGCATAATAGTGTTGAAAAAACCTGCATTAAAAAGAGTGAGCAGCTGTATGATGAAGGAAACGGCTCTGCAACAGATTTGTTAATTATCTTCTTTGATTCGCAGAGGGTGTTTGTGAGATATGGTTGACCAGTGAAGACACGGGGGCTTACGGCAGAGATATTGGTCCAGCCTCCCGGCCCTGCTGTGGAAGCTGGTGGAAGTGATTCCTGAGGGAGCGATGCTGAGGCTGGGCATGACCAATCCACCCTATATTTTAGAGCACCTGGAGGTAAGGAAAAGCACCTCGTTTCCACACTGACACAGACCTGAACGAACCCAGACAGCATGGCGGCAGCCTCGGCACCATCCCACGAGTTTCCTTTCAGACCACTTTCACATTTCTTTTGTGGTCCCACACCAAGAATGAATTGGGAATTTCAAGTCCCCTTCTTTGTCATTCTGCACATCTTGTTTCTGTTTCCTCACCCTTAGTTAATGTTGCCTAGGTTTTCTAGCATTTGCCATCTTGTCCCAGTGCTTTGTATCTTGCTTACAGCCCTTCAGTTTTCCAATGTGTTTATTTGCCTCAATCCCTCCATTTTTAACCCTTGTCTGTTTCAGGACAGATAATATGGTGCATTGATTTTGCAATCAACTGTGAACATTGCATTATCTGAACTGCTGTTAGCCCTACCAGTAAGGATACTGTGCTGCGGAATTTAAGGATGTTTTAAACCCCATTCCTTTGTCTGGCGATAGTCAGGGGTGAAATGAGATCAAAGAGACACAGAGCTTCATGTTCTTCCACTTGGTTCTCTTGTGACCACTGTGAAAAAAGGAGTTATGATAGTGCAAGATCCAGAGTCTTATTTTTATAATTTCCATGGATCAGGTTGCTTACCTCAAGCATCCTGCTGTTAACTTAGGAAAATGGACATTTGTACAAGTAACTATGGTTGTTGTTATTGTTTAGTCACTCAGTTATATCCAGCTCTTTTGTGATCCAGTGGACTGTTGCCCGCCAGGCTCCCCTGTCCATGGGATTTCCCAAGCAAGAATACTGGAGTGGGTTGCCATTTCCTTCTCCAAACCCTTCCCACCCTGGGGATTGAACCCAGGTCTCCTACACTGCAGGTGGATTCTTTACCACTGAGACTCCAGGGAAGCCCAAGTAACTATGGTACTTGATGACAAATGGTACAAGAAGTGGACAAGGAAGCAACCATTTAAATGAAAAAGTATGTGCTGGGATCCATAATTTTTATTTGAGAAATAAATTATGCTATTAATCTCATAGTTGAGGACACGTACTCTTGGAAAATCATGCACAAAGTGTAGAAACAAGTCACTTATATTTTTAATCAATTGTGTTCTTTGCAATAAGTTTGCACAGAAAAATGACATCGCAAAATTTTAAAAGCAAGTATAGTGGCTGAAATTAAATGTGTAAATGCAAATAAATATCCCTGAATTGTTTCTGTTGATTTGGTTTAGAGGCATTTACCATGAGGTTGTTGCTGAAAAGTCACACTACCATGAACAACCCATTTTAGAAATTCTGAAAACAGTTGATTGCAATCTGGTTGTTAAATATAAATATATAATGAAGAGATTTAGCAATTTTGTTACATTTTCCCAGCAAGATCTTTTTAGTAACTGTGTGTGATTTATATGTTAACTGTGGTACTTTGGGCAGTGTGGGACAATTATGATTTGCTATTTAAAAATAACTTGCAGGCACGTCTGTTTTTACTTAACTCTTTGACTTTGAACTTGAAAAACCAAGATGATTCTCTGTAAAAAAATCAAATCTGCTAAGAACGATCTTGCTGTGTTTGCAATAAATGTAAGGCATCATGAAGATTTTGGGTCTTTGGTGGGTAGGAAGAGAAGTAAGCACTGCCAGTATACAGCTGATAACAGGCCAGTTTCTTTGGATTAAAAAAAAAAAAAAACAACTCATTAAAGATCAAGGGAACATTAGTAGCTATAGAGTTCAGGTGGAGAGTAAACACAAGGGGGAAAAAATAATGTATTGGCTCTGAGATGAGTAACCTAATATCTCTTGGAAAAAATTCAGTCCTTTAATTAATTACAAAATTGCAAAAGCTAATATTGCAGTTATAGCAAACCTTAATGCTCAGCACCTGGCATGGTGCTAGAGTTGTTGACCTCTGAATAGATGCTCCAGAAGAGCTGCTAAATCAATAGGAGATGCCACATGAGCTTATACTTCACCTGGAAAAACAACAGGTGTTTAGTTCATAGACTGTAGTTAGAGTGAAAATAACTTCCAATTGTCATAACGTTGTTGTTGTTCAGTCACCCAGTTGTGTCTGACTTCACAATCTCATGGACTGCAGCCCGCCAGGCCTCCCTATTCCTCACTGTCTCCTGGAGTTTGCCCAAGTTCATGTCCATTGCATCGGTGGTGCCATTCAGCCATCTCATCCTCTGTCGGCCTCTTCTCCTTCTGCCTTCAATCTTTCCCAGCATCAGGGTCTTTTCCAATGAGTGGGCTGTTGGCATCAGGTGAGCAAAGTATTGGTCATAACATTACCTTTTAAAAATGCTTGCTTTAAGATATCTATAATGTTGGCCTTCCCTCCTACATTCTCATCTTCACGAGGGCGTTGTCATTGTCATTGTCTCTCGATACCCCACCCAGTAGTGGTTCAATGAAGGAGTGAATCAAAGGGTGAATAAAGAAGAGCTTTCTTCGTGAAATAGATTGTAGAGCCGACGCTATCGTTGTGAATTTCAAAGTGTTAACATTCTGGCCAGAAGAGGCAGCACAAGATGACAAAGGAAAGGAGCTTCAAGGACTTCCATGTGGAGGGAGCCAACCCGAGGGAGTCTCAGCCCACACCCACAGTGCATTGTATTTATCCACTTTCCTCTTGCTAAGCTTAGACCACTCTGAAAAAATTACTTGATTTATCTAAAGTGCTGAAGAGAATTCATCAATGAGGAAAAAAAGAAAACAGAAGAAAAGCTGAAAACAGAGGGAAAAAAAACCAGTGAATGACAGGTGATTTTTTTTTTTTTTTAAACCATCAGGATAGAAGGAAGCCACTCTTGAATAATTTCTCTGATGCTTTAATACCTTATGGTGGGCATTCCTAGCAAATTATATTGGGAGGACCCAGCCTTTTTGTGTTTCTGGAAGATGCTTCATGCTGCTCTTGCTGCTGCTGCTGCTAAGTTGCTTCAGTCGTGTCCAACTCTGTGCGACCCCATAGACGGCAGCCACCAGGCTCCCTCGTCCCTGGGATTCTCCAGGCAAGAACACTGGAGTGGGTTGCCATCTCCTTCTCCAATGCAGGAAAGCTACAGACTTTAATTACAGAGTAATTCACTAAGCGGCTTTCCTTCCTCTTGATTCTGTTCACTTCACATTACCTGACTCTTGAGATATTTTCTTAAATTCTTTTAACAGTTGTTTTTTTTTAATTGAAAAGTTTAAAGGAAAAGTCATTTAAAGGAAAATACCAAAGTTTCTATCATTATTTAAATGTACAGTGTGGAAAAATGGGTCTGTTGAAAATACATTTTATTAAAACGTCCCAGGAACAGAAGATATCACACTTAACATAGGATGTAGGTTTAAGTTTCTATTGAGAATCTAGCATTATGTGCAGCACTTTATATAGCATATATTGCATGAATGTGTAATGAATAAAAGGAAAGGAGGGAGAATTCTTAATCCCTAACAGGCAGTCAAAGTTGAGTATCTGATTGGAACACCTACAAACCCTATTTTTAACTTATCAATTCTGTAAAATACCATAGGGGATTCATTTTAAATGATTACATAAATGCTTGGTGGGAAAACACCCTGAAATTGAAGAAACATAATCTATGTAATGATTATTAATTTGAATATGAAATAGAAACTATTGATAAAATAGTAGATTAAAAAGCATCTTACCTCATATTAGATCTGTGATACCTCTTCATTACTCACCATGTAAAGATAAGCTCTTTATCATGACCTATAGGGTCCTGCCAGCAAATTTGGAAAACTCAGCAGTGGCCACAGGATTAGAAAAGGTCAATTTTCATTCCAATCCCAAAGAAAGGCAATGCCAAAGAATGTTCAAACTACTGCACAATTGCACTCATCTCACATGCCAGCAAAGTAATGCTCAAAATTCTCCAATTCAACAATATGTGAACCGTGAACTTCCAGATGTTCAAGCTGGATTTAGAAAAGGCAGAGGATCCAGAGATCAAATTGCCAACCTTGGCTGGATCGTCAAAGAAGCTAGAAGTTCCAGAAAAACATCTGCATTATTGACTATGCCAAAGCCTTTGACTGTGTGTATCACAACAAACTGGGAAATTCTGAAAGAGATGGAAATACCAGAGCACCTGACCTGCCTCCTGAGAAATCTGTATGCAGGTCAAGAAGCAACAGTTAGAACCAGACATGGAACAACAGACTGGTTCCAAATCGGAAAAGGAGTATGTCAAGGCTGTATATTGTCGCCCTGCTTATTTAACTTATATGCAGAGTACATTATGAGAAATGTCAAGCTGGATGAAGCACAAGATTGCCAGGAGAAATATCAATAACCTCAGATAACACAGATGACACCACCCTTATGGCAGAAAGTGAAGAAGAACTGAGGAGCCTCTTGATGAAAGTGAAAGAGGAGATTGAAAAAGTTAGCTTAAAGCTCAACATTCAGAAAACGAAGATTATGGCATCCGGTCCCATCACTTCATGGCAAATAGATGGGAAAGAATGGAAGCAGTGAGAGACTTTCTTTTGGGGGGTTCCACAATCACTGCAGATAGTGCAGCCATGACATTAAAAGATGCATGCCCCTCGGAAGAAAAGCTATGACCAACCTAGACAGCATATTAAAAAGCAGAGACATTACTTTGCCAACAAAGGTCCATGTAGTCAAAGCTATCGTTTTTCTAGTAGTCATGTAAGGATGTGAGAGTTGAACTATAAAGAAAGTTGAGTGCCGAAGAATTGATGCTTTTTGACTGTGGTGTTGGAAAAGACTCTTGAGAGTCCCTTGGACTGCAAGGAGGTCCAACCAGTCAATCCTAAGGAAGTCAGTCCTGAATATTCATTGGAAGGACTGATGCTAAAGTTGAAACTCTAATACGTTGGCCACCTGATGCGAAGAACTGACTCATTGGAAAAGACTCTGATACTGGGAAAGATTGAAGGCAGGAGAAGGGGATGACAGAGGATGAGATGGTTGGATGTCATCACCAACATGATAGACATGAGTTTGAGTAAGCTCTGGGAGTCGGTGATGGACAGGGAAGCCGGCATGCTGCAGTCCGTGGGGTCCCAAAGAGTTGGACATGACTGAGTGACTGTATTGACTGACAGGGTCCTTAAGATGCTTCTTTCATTACATTCCTGTTTGCTCTTCCCTTTGCTACCCTTACAATGCCTTCTGTATAGCCTGCATTTTTTTTTAACCCATTTTATACTCCTGCTATTTTTACTTTAATTTTTTTTTTTT
This sequence comes from Aepyceros melampus, assembly GCA_006408695.1. Taxonomy (NCBI): domain Eukaryota; kingdom Metazoa; phylum Chordata; class Mammalia; order Artiodactyla; family Bovidae; genus Aepyceros; species Aepyceros melampus. The sequence goes on from SJXQ01002686.1 coordinate 390,421, forward strand.
TTTACATTTCATACTTATCATGACAGTGGGTAGTAATGTTAATCAGAATTATTAATGTTTGCTACTGCATATATTGACTAATATATTCCCCTAATATGTGCTCCTATAGCATCTAGTAAGAGATATTTTCCCTCTATTTTTGCTTTCCTGTTGATATCGCTAAGATAATAATGCTGGCATATTCCTCTTCAGTGAACTCTGACCTTCTAGATGGAATGGCTTGTGAATTTGATACTCTTGAAACTGCATTGCTTAGTTTTGCCCTCTGGGTTGTGGGTAGCCCACAGGTAGGGTATTATGTTACTTCAGACTAACCAGTTGGTGCTAGTGGTAAAGAATCTTCCTGCCAGCGCAGGAGATGCAAAAGATGTGGGTTAAATCCCTGAATTGGGAAGATCCCCTGGAGTAGGAAATGGCACCTTATTCCAGTATTCTTGGCCTGTAAAATTCCATGGGCAAAGGAGACTGGTGGGCTAGTCCGTGGGGTTGCAAAAGAGTCGGACACAATTGGGTGAGTTAACAACATCTTCATTTCATTGACAGAGAAGCCAAGTCTTAGAAAGCTTTAATAATTACCTACATTACATAACTGATTAGCAGCTGTCTGGTCTCTAATCTCCTCTGATTCTAAAATATTTTCTACAGTCCTGCATCTTCCATAAGACCTTTCCCAATAATTTCCAGTTTCTTTCCTTGCTTCGTCAGACTCTGTCCAACATGTCTGTGTCGGCATTCATCATGGGGCAACATGATTCCTTATTTACACATAAATCCAACAGAAGTGTTCTCATCTTTAGGGAGAGGTTGTATTGTTTATCTTTCGTTTCAGTGCCACGGAAAACATGTACTTGATAAGTGTGTATGGAACGATGTGCTGGCTCTCACTTTACCTGCTGTTTGACCACGTGTCTTACACATATTGAGGCTCTTTCATATCAGGGTTGAGCATCTGGTTTTGGAATAGTTTGTGGATGGTTGTCATACACGCTTCTCATTGTGGGTCACCCTAGTGTGAAGAGGTACTAGGTGGTGGGGGAAAACCCACCTAAGTGGTATGCTTTCGTTATTTGCCCTGCTAACGTATCATGCTGACAGATGGTCTCTTTTGAGCTACCTAGAGCCAATGAGTTCATTATATGATTACTGAACTTGTTGATTATTTAGGTTTTTAGCTTCTTTCTTCTCTTTCCTGCCTCTTAGCTTTCACTGCTTTTTATCACCTTCATCAGAGAAGTCAACAGTGGATGCTCAAGGAGGAGGAGTTAAAACCAGGCAGTTTGTCTTGCTCTTTATTTTATGGATTGGCTGGTAGGGAAAAGATATGAAAGCTATTGACCAGTAAGGGATATAAGGATTATCTGTGAATTTGATTTATCTAACTTATCCTGGTTCTCCTTGTGTTACAAATAATTTAAAATAACTTTTATCTTCCTTAAAGATGCCTGTATGTCTTAAGAGTCCTATCAGAATTTTGGTGTACCACTTACAGCCTGGTCCAGAGAGAGCAAGTCGATTAATCTGGAGGACATATGCTTTTTATTAAGGACTTTTCTTATGTTCGGATTATGAATAAAGCAAATTGGTTACTTTTAAATTTATCTCACTCTGCAAAACATTGCTGAAAAGTATTGCCACCCATATTTACATTGATTACATTTTAATCAGCTTGATTGAAAATGTGTAGTTTTTTACAGGATTTATATTTAGTATATTTGTTATATATATTATGTAAGTTTAGTCATAGTGATATTTTAAGTATAACATCCATTTTTGATTGAGAAATCTTGTAGTTACTACAAGACAGTTTCCTGCTACTCTTGATTTTTGTATATTTTATTTACTTTATTTAAAAGACCTTACATTTTAATCTAATTGTTGATTTAGCAAAGTTAATTTATCTGGTAAAAAACAGTAGATATCTGTCAAGGACTTTTGCTGCCTGGTAATTTATAAACATTAACAGTATGTTTGGCTTGGTCGGCTTCTGAAAAATGCCTCATAGTTTCAAAATAATAGCAAACTCAATACCTGCTGTGCTTATGTTTCATCAAAGCAGTGCAGAATTTCCAGATTGAAGTGAACAGTTCACATGTGTCTTTAAACCTTTGGATTTTCCCTTGAGATTCATACTTTGCAGCATAATAGAAAAATACGCAGACAGATTTTGTGCTGTTGTATGCAAGCCATTTCACCCTTTCCGTGAATAGAAGGGCAAAGAAATGGAAAGGAGAAGTGTTTTATTTCTGCAGTTCACTACAGCTTTCGAGTCTTGTCAGTGTGGTTTGATGTGACTATTGGCACCCAGCTCTCTACTAATTAGAATTACCAGCACTTTACTTCATTCTTAACCTGCCATTGATTTATGACTGGATTTCAAGAGATCAGTGAAACTTCTAAAACTAGAAACCAGAGTTTGTGCCTCTGAAAATTTAGGGGGAAGAGGCCTTCATCAATTATTAAAAGGATTTCTATATCCTTAATAAAGAGCTCGTCAAGCCTAATTCTGAGAGCTGGGAGGAGCCCCCCAGATAAACGAGGCTTGTGCCCTAGTCCTGTTTGCTGAATGACTTGAATCCTGGTAAAACCACGAAATAAATTCATTTATTTATGAAGGCACTGCTTGTATTTTTAAAATTAATTTTTATTGGAATATAGCTGCTATACAATATTGTGTTGTTTCTTCTGTACAGCAAAGTCAGTCAGTTACCGTGCACCCACTGTTTCTCAGATTCTGTTCCCATATAAGTCATTACAGAGTACTGAGTAGAGTTCGCCATGTTATACAGTAGACTCTTTATCAGTTATCTATTTTGCATATAGTAGTGTTTGAGTGACTAAGTCTCATAACAGCATGCAGGTCAGAGGCCCAGAAAAGAAATGAGCTCATGAAGAGTTAGACTTGATCTCAACAAATAACTGTTGCTATCCTCACAGCCACAGACTCGTCAGTTTCATCAGAAATTTTGTGTTTATCATCTCAGGTATGTTTTTCCCAGGGGGAGAATGAACTATTTTGTGCATGACTGTTTCTCATGTTGAAAATGTTATCTCTGTCTTCTTGGGGAGAACAGTGGAAAGTCCATATTTTAAGATTCTGTTTATGTGGCGGTCTTTTATACACCGACTCACTCTGTGGGCCTCCCGGCCGCTCTTAGTTTCTGAATGACCAGATAGTGTGGGTTGGAGTGTACACTCAGCAAACGAATATAAATAGATTTGTTTTGGTTATCATAATATGATTTAATCCACTTGGTGATAATATCATCTGAACTTTGCAACCACTGATAACATTTTTGTCTTGCCATTGGCCTAAATTTTTACGTATTGCTCATGAAATCTAGTGACTTATTGACAGTCATTCCCCAGAGAGATGATCATTTTCCTGAGAGGAAAAAACATAGAGATAAAACATGGGATATATATTTGTACGTCCTTTAACAAAGCAGAACACTTTAATGTGTCAGAATTGTAAATATAATTCTAGGATACTAGAAGCCTGGAAATTTACATATTTTGATTGTGGCATACAAAATATTCCTGTTTCATCTTTTAGTATTCTGGTGTACATCTCAGTTTCTAAAGAAGGGCATGAGATATGTATATGCTTTAATTTGCATCTTAAAAGGCATTTCACATTGCCATTTCCCTGAATCCTTAATTTCACAGGAGTAGCTGAGAAGGCTTCCAAGTCACCTGTCAAAATTTGTATAGTTCAAGCTCCACAATACACCATCTGTGGGCTTTATCTTCCTCATTAATTTAGGAAGTCAGTTATGCTCAAACCATTGAGAAAAGCTGCCTCTGACTTTTCCTTCAACAGCACAGAACATGGCTAACACATAAGGCATTTGATGTAATTTTTTCTTTACACCTTTCTTTGAATACTAGATCATTTCTGTATTGATTTCTTTGCTCTGATAGCCTACGAAAGGCTACCATTGCTAATTCAGCACTTAGTAAAATGAAATCTTCACATTTTATATCAGGTGGGTAATGGAATTTTCACGTGATTCATGGTGTAGAACAGAAAGGTTGCTAATGAAGTTAATGGTTCATAGAAGAATTGAGAGACATTCTGCATATTTTTCAGAAATAGTCCCTTGGTTTGCTTCTATTTATTTTTAATCTACTGAATTGTTTGTTGTTTTTAGATCCAGTGTGCATCTGTCCTTTTCCCCATATCTTCCATTGCCTACCACAAAAATAATCCACATGAAAACGTTAGGCTTTCACATTTTAAGTCCAAAATTCTTTAATGTCATTTAACAGTAAATGATTGTGTCCTAAATTGGAAACATAAGGGTTCTTAAACTATTAAGAATGCCTTTATTTGAATGTGTTGAACAGAACTATCAAGTAGATAATGAGCATGAGTGGTATATGTATAATAAATCATTGTGAGCATTAGTGGGTGCTGCACGAGGGCCAGATGAGTCAAACTGTTTAGAGTAATCTTGAAAGTTCTCCAGTTGTTCATTAGTTTAGGGGGGCAGAAATCCATTCTGTCTCTTTATAGCTTGTATCTTTCTGTTTTTTCAAATTGCTGTGAGAAGTTTGCTCCTCGTAAAGCCTTGTTTGATTAGAGAATATATTGTTGATAAATCTATCTCTAATAAGTGGCAACAAAGAAGTAACTTTCATAGTTATGTGTTAAAATATGTCTAAAAAGCAAGCTTTACATCAACTTTTTATTACATAGTCCTATGAAATAGCAGCCTAAATGCTTCTCGGTTGAAATTTCAGACATTCATCTTTTCTTTCATTGTCTGCTCTATATTCATGCTTCTTTTTTCCACCTCAGTAGATCTTGTTTTTTGTTCCTCTGTTGCTCTATTACTGTCTTTGTTTTAGCTTCCTAAGGTCACTGTAACAAAAAGTACCACAAATTGGGTGGCTTAAAATAACAGAATCTCTGCTCACAGTTTGGGAGGCTAGAGGTTCTTGAATCAAAGTGTTGTCAGGGTTAGTTCCTTCTGACCTGTTCTCTCTCGCGGCTTCTGCTGGTTGCTGACAGTCCTTGGAGTGCCTTGGAGGCAGGTGGACATATCACTGCAGTCTCTGTTTCCATTGTAACATGGTGTTCTTTGTGACTAAACCACCTCTCCTTTATAAGGGCACCAGTCATTGGGTTAGAGCCCACGCTAACTCACTGTGACTTCATTTAAACTTGATTACATCTGCAAAGACCCTGCTTCCAAAGAAGCTCTTTTTCATAGGTTCTAGGGATGAGGATGTCAAAAATGTCTTTTTGTGACTCACAATTCAGCCTACAACAGCATTCTTTTGTGGTAAATACATATCCTCTATATGCCATTTGAATTTCTATATTATAATCTTTAAAATTACTTTCTCAGTGCTTACTTTGATATTTTAATCTATAGTAATCTAGTTTAGGCTAATATCAACTTTGCAATAGGATGTACAATTTTTGCTTCTATATGTAGCTCAATTCTCTCTCTCCTTCTTTATGCTGATGTTATCATACAGAAGCATATATTTATAAAATGTACGTGTATCTACATATTCATAATTAATACTTCATGCATTTGTTTACAGAGACGGCAGTGGCACCCCACTCCAGCACTCTATATTCATGCTTCTTTTTTCCACCTCAGTAGATCTTGTTTTTTGTTCCTCTATTGCTCTATTACTGTCTTCGTTTTAGCTTTCTAAGGTCACTGTAACAAAGTACCACAAATCGGGCAGAGGAGGAGCCTGGTGGGCTATCCATGGGGTCGCTAGGAGTGGGACACGACTGAGTGACTTCAATTTCACTTTTCACTTTTATGCATTGGACAAGGCAGTGGCACCCCACTCCAGTACTCTAGCCTGGCAAATCCCAGGGATGGAGGAGCCTGGTAGGCTGCAGTCCATGGGGTCGCTAAGAGTTGGACAGGACTGAGTGACTTCACTTTCACTTTTCACTTTCACCATTGGAGAAGGAAATGGCAACCCACTCCAGTGTTCTTGCCTGGAGAATACCAGGGATGGGGGAGTCTGGTGGGCCACCATCTCTGGGGTTGCACAGAGTCGGACACAACTGAAGCGACTTAGCAGCAGCAGCAGTTGTTTAAGTTAGAAAGACAAAAATAAGTTACAAACAGAAACCACATTTATATCATCTTGTATATTTACCTTTACCCATGTTCTTTATTTCTTCGTGTGGATTGGAGTTTCCTACGTAGTGTCATTTCGTTTTGGCCTTGGCGGACTCTATTTAGTATTTCTGAATTGGGGTTCTTAGCAAAGTATTCTCTCAGTTTTTGTTTATCTAGGCATGTGCTAAGTTGCCTCAGTCATGTCCGACTCTTTGCAACGCTATGGACTGTAGCCCACCGGGCTCCTTTGTTTATGGGATTCTCCAGGCAAGAATAACTGGAGTGGGTTGCCATGCACTACTCTAGGGGATCTTCCTGACCCAGGAATCAAACCCACATCTCTTGTGTCTCCTGCCTTGGCAGATGGGTTCTTTACCACTATCGCCACCTGGGATAGCTTAGCTTTTTCTTTATTTTTGAAAGATGGCTTCTCTGGAGAGAGAATTCTTGGTTAGCAGTCTTATGGCACTTTATATTTGTCTTTCCACCACCTTCTGGCCTCTGATTTCTGATATCAACTATTAATCTTATTGAGGATCGCTTATTCATGATGAGATACTTGCCTGTTGCTGTTATCAGTATTCCCTTTTTGTCTTTCAGTGGTTTGTGAGATCACTAAGTATAGATCTCTTTGAGTTTATCCTATTTAGAATTTGTACAGCTTCAAGGTTATGCAAATTAATGGTTTTCCTCAAATTTCTGAGTTTGGGGATATAATTGTTTCGGATATTTTTCTACTTTTTTCTTCCCTTCTAAAATTTATATATATATTCATATGTTTGATAGTATCTCACAGACTTGAGACACTATTAATTTTTACTCATTGTTTTTTCTTTCTGTTCCTCAGACCGAGTATCTCAATTAACCTGTCTTCAAGTTTGCTGATTGTTTCTTATGCCAGCTTAAATCTGCTGAGATCCTACAGTGAATTTTTAAATTTCATTTCTTTTACTTTTCATACCAGAATGTCTTCTCATTACTGGTATTCTTTATTCAGTGAGACATCATTCCCATGCTTTTCTTTAATTCTTTAAGCATGGTTTTCTTGACTTCTTTGAAAGTCTTAGTCAGTCAGTCGTGTCTGTCTTTGTGACCCTGTGAACTGTAGCCCATCAAGCTGCTCTGTCTATGGAATTCTCCAGGCAAGAATACTGGACTGGGTAGCCATTCCCTTCTCCAGGGATTTGTCCCGACCCAAAGAATGAACCCACTTCTCCTGGACCGTAGGCAGATTCTTTACCACCTGAGCCACCATGTTAAAATAATGATTTAAATTCATTGTCTAGCAAGTCCATTATGTGGGCTTTTGCTGGGCAAGTTACTATTGATCACTTTGTGTGTGTGTGTTTTTCATGCTTTGTAATTTTTTGTTGTAAACTAGACTTTTAAATATAATGTGGCAGCTCTGGAAATCAGATACTCTTTACTCCCCAGGATTTATTGTTGTTGGTGGTGGTTTAGTGACTTTTTAAAATTCAGTCAAGTCAGTACTTCGTTATATGTGGCCAGTGAAGTCTCTATCAAATTAAAAGCTTAGTAGTCAACTAATGATTGGACAGAAATTTCCTTAAATGCCTATAACCAGTAAGTTTCTGTCTTTGCAAAAGAGCCCTTTATGCATACTAGAGCATCCTTCAGCACTCAGGTTGCTTACAATTCCTGTTTGTGTAAAATCTCAGACTTAGCCATAGGTGAGAGCAAGGGCCTTCTCATGTCTGCTGAGTAGGTGCATAGCCAGACATGCACACGGCCTTCTAGAGTCCCAGGAGTATGTCAGTGTGTTTCAAAACTCCTTCTGGACATCACATTCCCTAGCTTTTCCTTTTTAAGCTTTTTGATTTGCTTATTATTTGCTCTGTTATTTGCAGCCCCAGGCACCATGATGTTAAGCAATTGCAGCTGATTATTTTTGACAAATGCCCCTGGGAAAAAGGCTTTTCTCACTGGGTGAGTGCCAGGTCAGGTTAAATAAGAAATCCATGTGAGTGGAGTCTTCCATGAAACCACGACACAGGTCAAATAGCGACAGTTTTTCTGGGAATGGAGTTTTGAAGGAGCTCCAACCCTCGTCTGCCCCCTCCAGTGGCTGCCACAACTGCTGGTTTTCACCATGATTAAAGATTGTTGGTTTTTAAGGCCACCACAGAACTGAGGAGTGGGAGGTGAGAAAAGAGCCGGTTTAAAATGCCACGTAACTCTGTGTTCTTACCAAGACTGCTCCACTTTTCCTGAATAAACACTCCTCAGGTTGCTGTAAGCCTTTCAGTTAATTTCCAGAGTTCTGGAAAAAATTGATTCTGACCATTTTTGTCACTGTCCTCATTGTTTTTTATGGAGGAGAGGCTTTTCAGGGGTCTTTACTTTGCCATCCCTGCTGATGTCAGCAATAAATATTGCTTATACCTTAAACTGGGCTGCCTCTGTGTCTGTCAGGCCAGGAGTGTATGGGCTTGGCTCAGATTTCTTCCTTAATTTTTGTGTTCCACGTTAAAGGTGCCATCAGCCACTATGGTTCCATCTGTCCTTGTGAAGCTTGTGAGGAGGAGCTCATGTTATTAGTAGGTTATTGACTGCAAAAGATCACTATTAATTGAGTCTCTCAGTGGCCTGTAACAAACAGCCTCACAGAAGGCATTTTAGCAACTAAAATGCATCCCTCATTAGATACTCATAGCTGTGGGCATCAAACAGGAAAATGTCACTTACATCTATGGAACCTTGCCTGAGACATATGGTTGCTCCCCTGTCTTTTTTTATTGATTCTTCTTCTAAAAACTATATGAAATATTACTCTGTTACATGTATTCTAATAGATCAGCCTCCAAATCACTTTCCTGTATTGTTGAAGCTACTGTAAATCTCTTCTCATGAAAATGCTTCATTTTCTTGATACATGGTATTCCATATATGTTCCATCCTCTGGGTCATCTTCCAGAAAGCTTTGTGCATCAGTTGACTAGGTATTTGTTAATTCAAAAGAGGTTTGCTGTTGGTCTGCTTTACTAAACTAGGAAGATGTCAAACTTACAATTAAGCTGTATGCTATAGAATTTGCAGTGAAGCACTGGAAAATATTGGTAATTTGCATATATGTAACTCCTGAAATTAATGAGTCATTTTGAAATTTGCAGTGCATTGTTTTACTGTCATGAAAATAAACATAGGTTTTTAAGTTTACCAAAATTTTTGTTAAAATATCTTTATGATGTTTTTCTTTATTATCCTTCTAGCTGAAAGGGACATGACTGAATTGAAATGTTCACAGAAGTAGGAGACCTGAGTCTGAATCAGTTTGTCATTAATCTGGGAAATTAGTTGAATCTTGATCACTCTATTTACATTTCAGTCTTTTTGAAAAGGGAACATCATTTTGAAGGGATTGAGATGAAAGAGATAGATTGAAATTTTTCCATTTGATCTGTTTAATTCTGAGCCTTCTAAAATCTTGGCAAACTCATTTTACGTGTGATGACCCAGAACTTAAAAATATATCATTTCAGAGAATTGCTGGAATTCCTTGGTGGTCCAGTGGTTAGGACTCCGTGATTTTATTGCTGAGGGCACAGGTTCAATCCCTGGTCAGAAAACTAAGATCCCACAAGCTGTGTGTTGCAACCAAAAAAAAAAAAAAAAGAAGGAGGAAAGAAAGAAACCCACACACACACAAACAAAAAGCCAAAGAAATGTTGTGTCATTTCATCACTCTGTATTTGGTATGAAATAATCATCCTAATACTTTCTTTGACGGTTGTATCATGTTTATATAAGCCTGTGAATGAGAGGCCTGGATCACAAAAGCTTTCTGATTCTGCAGTTAAGTGTGGGGAATCATTTAATTTGTATCCTCTAACACCTGAGAAAGAAACATGGAGCTCCTCACTTGCAAGTGCTTTTCATGCTGCAAATGATACAATAGAAAAAGAAACCTTTAGAAAACCATATCAAGAAGATCTCTCTCTTATTGAAGGAATAATTGTTCCATAGACCATTCTGGTTCCCCACTTACAACCCTGGAGAGGAATTGGGGATCGTTTAGGGGGCTGGCGCCATAAGCCCTTGGGTATACTGCCAGCATTCACTCCCAGTCTTCCAGGGTTTGAAGCATTTGACCCCATGGGCTTCCAGGCCAGAAGACTAGAGTGGATAGCCTGTCCCTTCTCTAGGGGATCTTCCCAGCCCAGGGACTGAATCCAGGTCTCCCGTATTGCAGGCAGATTATTTACCAGCTGGACCGCCAGGGAAGCCCATGGGGTTGCAAAGAGTTTGACCTGACTGAGCGACTTTTACTTTCACTCTCTGTTCTCTTAGTGTTCTTTTACAAGTCTCCCAGGGCACCAGCCACTCTTCTTTTGTATACAAACCTATCTATCTCGGTTAATTGCATTTACCAAATATGGTGCTTTATACAGGTTTAAAGGTTTGCGGCAACCCTGCACTGAGCGCCTGTCAGTGCCATTTTTCCAACATCATTTGGTCACTTCGTGTCTCTCTGTCACATTGTGGTAATTCTTGCAATATTTAAAGCTTTTTCATTATTGTATTTATTATGGTGATCTGTGATCTTTGATAAATACATTTCAAAAAGATTATGACTTGCTGTAGGCTCAGATGATTGATTAGCATTTATTAGCAGTATTTTTTAACTAAAAGAGGAGAGTGAAAAAGTTGGCTTAAAGCTCAACATTCAGAAAACGAAGATCATGGCATCCGGTACCATCACTTCATGGGAAATAGATGGGGAAACAGTGTCAGACTTTATTTTCTGGGGCTCCAAAATCACTGCAGATGGTGACTGCAGCCATGAAATTAAAAGACGCTTACTCCTTGGAAGAAAAGTTATGAGCAACCTAGATAGCATATTCAAAAGCAGAGACATTACTTTGCCGACTAAGGTCCATCTACTCAAGGCTGTTTTTCCAGTAGTCATGTATTGATGTGAGAGTGGACTGTGAAGAAGGCTGAGCGCAGAAGAATTGATGCTTTTGAACTGTGGTGTTGGAGAAGACTCTGGAGAGTCCCTTGGACTGCAAGGAGATCCAACCAGTCCATTCTGAAGGAGATCAACGCTGGGATTTCTTTGGAAGGAATGATGCTTAAGCTGAAACTCCAGTACTTTGGCTACCTCATGCAAAGTTGACTCATTGGAAAAGATTCTGATGCTGGGAAGGAATGGGGGCAGGAAGAGAAGGGGACGACAGTGGATGAGATGGCTGGATGGCATCACTGACTCGATGGACACAGGTCTGAGTGAACTCCGGGAGTTGATGATGGACAGGGAGGCCTGGTGTGCTGTGATTCATGGGGTCACAAAGAGTCGGACACGACTGAGCAACTGAACTGAACTGAACTGAATGTACACTTTTTAAACATAATGCTGCTGTTGCTGCTAAGTCGCTTCAGTCATGTCCGTCTCTGTGCCACCCCATAGGCTGCAGTCCACCAGGCTCTGCCGTCCCTGGGATTCTCCAGGCAAGAACACTGGAGTGGGTTGCTGTTTCCTTCTCCAGTGCATGAAAGTGAAAAGTGAAAGTGAAGTCGCTCAGTCGTGTCTGACTCTTTGTAACCCCATGGACTGCAGCTTACCAGGCTCCTCCACTCATGGAATTTTCCAGGCAAGAGTAGTGGAGTGGGGTGCCATTGCCTTCTCCTAGACATAATGCTATTGCCCACTTAATAGACTACAGTAAAATATAAACATAACTTTTCCCACTCTTTTTCCCTTCCCCCCCCAACTTTGAGTTATAATTGGCATATATTATATAAGTTTAAGGTGTACAACATGATTTCATTAAAATAGTGTTGTGAAATTCACTACAACAAGATGAATTGACACATCCTTCATCTAACCTAATTGCCACTTTGTTGTTGTTCTTTTTATGGTGAGAATATTAAAGCTCTGTTCTCAGAGTAGATTTCCATGACATAGTACAGTATTGTTAACTGCAATTGCCATGCTGTGCATTAGTTCCTAGAACTTAATTCCTCAGAGCCCTTACTATTTCTGTAAAGAAGTTGTCAAAATAGAGCAGGAAAACCAATACCTACTTCTGTTTCTCTGTTCTTCTATACTTCCAGTTCTTTTTTTGCCAGATGATGGGAGGCTGTGCTGTGTGGATTGTGGGATCTCAGTTCCCCAACCAGGGGGTCAAAACCTGCACTCCGTACAGTGGAAATGCTGAGTCTTCCACTGGACCACCAGGGAAGTCCTGAACTTCCATATTTTGATATAATCCTGGATGTGCTGCTGATTTGTGTGGGGCACTGAGGGAATTTTTCACATTTCTCTGGGCTTCGATGTTTTCACGTATCAGCCGGGGCTTAGTAGCAGTTACCTATACAAAGAGTATTGAACAGTGTATCACTAGTGCTCTATGGGATGCTATATAAATGTAAAATTTTTATTTTAGTTGGATTAGAGTAACACTGGCAGAACAATGAACATCTTAGAATAGTATCTAACATACAGAAGTACATAGTTTTTAGCTATTAATATTACCATTATTATATCAGAGTTTTGAAACTTACCTTAAACCAATGCATCAGATGAGAAAGTACTTAACTTGTTCTTTTTCTGTATAAAGGTATCTTTTGGATCACACATATTTGCTAATCAGAAATCTCACAATTAATAGAATAAACTGAAGTGTAGGGTCCTCATGGGGAAGGAGAAAGAGATCTAGTGAGGGAGTGAAGCAGGATTCATTTGGGAAATGAGAGACTTTCCGAGGGCTCTGGGGGAGGAGTGGCTTGTAGGTAACTGGTGAGTATGAGCAGAGATGGAGGAATGCCATTGCTCTCCTGGGCTCTGCAGTGATGCTGCTATCTGTCGTTGCCCACCAGAATGTCTACAAGAGTCCCCCATATTATTCTCTATATTGGGAATTTGTTACTATTCCATTGTGTGAAGTGTTCCATAGTATGAGTATATCATAGGTTGTTCAGCCATTTTCCTGGTGAACACTAGGCTGGTTTCCAGATTTCAATTACGTGAAGAAAGCTTATGTGAACATTATCATATGTGTCCTTTACTGAACCAATGTATTCATTACTCTGAGGTATATACCTAGGAGTGGTATTGCTGGGCCATCGGGCAGACAAATGTTTGGCTTTGATAAAATTACCAGCCTTGTGTGAGAGTTGTCACTATTTGCTTAAATAGACTTTTGAATGGGAAGACCCTTCAACAGGTGGCCTAGTATAATATTCCCCCTGTAAGGCTAGTAGTTTGGAATTGGTTGTGAGTTGATTTTCTGCAATAGGTACTTGATGTAATGCCTATTCAAGAGAATTTTTAAAAAATTTTAAGGTGCAGGTTTTATTTATGTTAAATATGTTTATATGATAGCAGATTCAATAATTGAACCAAATAGTCTATTAGAATGCCTTTTGATATAATTTAGTTTAAACTTCCTCTCATACAATACAATTTAGATTTATATTTGAGAGGACACTGCTCTGAAAATCTGAAGATCTTAGTTCTAACCCTAATTCTAGCACTATATATCTGTTTGACCTTAGGCAAGTCATGTAACCCCTTTAAATCTTCCTATAGAAACTTCCCTGGTGGCTCAGAGATTAAAGCGTCTGCCTCCAATGCGGGAGACCTGGGTTCGATCCCTGGGTCAGGAAGATTCCCTGGAGAAGGAAATGGCAATCCACTCCAGTATTCTTGCCTGGAGAATACCGTGGACAGAGAAGCCTAGTAAGTTACAGTCCACGGGGTCGCAAAGAGCCGGACACGACTGAGTGACTTTACCTTATAGAAGTAGTAGTAGAGGTAGAATGGGAGTTTGATTTATATATCACTTAGTTTCCTCATTCTATGATTTGTTTAATATGTCACTTAAAGTTAATATTGTATTCTAATTAATATCTAAATAATAAATTAACGACCTAACAGATTAGTTTTCATTAACTCAAAGAATAAAAGTGGTTACAGGCTCAAAGACATGGGAAGTGACTCTCAAATTTTCGACTGCTGAGACTGTAGGATTTAGTAAACCAAAAATTTAAGTTCTTAAAAAATAAAATGCTAGCAACTTTTCTGGCAACTACTTTGGTTTTGTAATATGTCACAGATGTGTCTACTCCGCTACTACATAATCAGAATCCTAAAGGAATTTCCACACATAACATTGCAGAGGTTCAGCTTTGGACTGGGTTTTGTAAAGTCAGCTTAAAACAGATTCAACCCGTCTCTGGCCCTTCAGATCCTACCTACACAGATTCCGAATTTCACATGTGGCTAGTGTTTTTCTTACAGTTACTAGCAAGTGCCATAGTGTAGGGAAAAGGGCAATAGCTGTTTCTGTTCTGATTAAAGGTAAAAATTTCCTTTCACAGTCTTGCCATTTCAGAATTTGATTCCTCTATTACATCCAGATGGGACTAAAGGAAGCCTTATATTGTACTTTTTCTTACTGAAGAATATATAATTACACTAAGCAATGCAGAATACCTTGTGAAAATATAAACAGGAAACAGATGTAAAGTTAGACATACAGATAACTATAAATTTGAGCTGTATCTGAAGAGTACCAAGTTTTCATATTCTCTTTGGGCTGTAAGTTAATAATTATATTACTGAGTGATGACGTTATATATTCTGTTTGAAATGGACATGGAAATTTATCACTGCACATTTTAATCTTGAGTAAAAAATTAAAATGTTTAATTATCATTTTGTTGTTGGTTGTTATTTGAGAGACATAAACAGTAAAATGGCTAGTGAATATGAAATTTTTTGGTTTTGCGGATTGTAGTTTGTCTGCTTAGAAAATTTCATACTTTGAACAGGAAAAATTTAAGATGTGTTTGAGTATTTTAGCATTTGAGCAGTATTGTCTGCTCTTCAGCCGATTGGCCTTGTCATGTGACCTCCTTGTATCTTAAAAATGGCTTTAATTTTAGGTTCCTATAATGTAGTAATACTTATAATTGGTCTCATGTTTGGAAATGGTGACAAGTTATTTTTTATTAACCATTAAAAAATCTGTATAAAACATGTAAGATGTCCATTGATGAAATGAATCATAAAGAAAACAACAACCTGAGTGGACCTTGAGGACATTATGTTAAGTGAAATAGGCAGAGAAAGACAAATACTGTATGGTCTCACTTATATGTGAAATTAAAAGAAAAAAGAGCCCTTATAAAAACAGAACAGATTGGTGGCTGCCAGGGGTAGGAGAGTGGACAAAATGGGTAAAGGTAGTCAAAAGGTGCAAACTTCCCGTTATAAAATGAACAAGTCCTGGGAATGTAATGTACAGCATGGTGACTCTGGTTAATAGTATTGTGTATTGGAAAATTGCTGAGAAAGTCCATCTTAAAAGTTATCTTCACAAGAAAAAGAAATTTTGTGTCATGAGGGATGTTAACCTGACTTATTGTGGTGATCGTTTTGCTGTATATATGTATATGTGTGTGTCAGATCATGAAGTACACCTGAGACTAATATAATGTTATATATCAGTTTTTAAAAATGAATGCCAATTTTGCTTTTGGTGTACCACTGTACAAAGTTACTCAAACTGTACAAAAAAGCAGCACTATAATCTTCAAGCTTAAAGTGCAGAAACTTAGGTATATGCTACCTATAAAGTTGAGGATTCCCTTGGAGGCACATGCAGAATCATTGAAAAGGCCACAGTGAGAATTGTGAATGCTGAGTCTGTAATTTGTCTCACTTAAACACATTGACTCATGATGAACTTAACTGCTATTCAACTCAAACCAAAAGATACCAAATACTTTTTTACTTATGTTGTGGTGGGGGGGTTATATAAAGTGCTTTAAATGAGAATTGAAAAGAAATGATCCTTTGTGTACCTTGTGAAACACAGGAAGAATTGATATATGAGATGTGGGTAGTTTTTCATAGGCACAAGTAACCAGGGAGTTGCATTCTAGGCTGAGGCTGACATATGAACAAGGGTGAAAAATCAAGAGCACGTTCCAGGCAAAATGCTATAGCTCTTTGCTGAGTGGAAATGGCTTCCCAGGGAGTTGGTATATGTTGGAAAGAGAAAAGAAAGCCATCAGGGAAATGAGTTGTAAAGAGAGCAGAATGCCTGACTACAATGTTGGGACTTGGCTTTGCAGACCCTTGCATATTCAGTTACTCAATCTTGTCTGACTCTTTGTGACCCCATGGACTGTAGCCCACCAGACTCCTCTGTCCATGGAAATTCCCAGGCAAGAATACCAGCATGGGTTGCCATTTCCTACTCCAGGGGATCTTCCTGACCCAAGGATCAAACCTGCATCTCTTGCATCTCCTGCGTTGCAGGCAGATTCTTTACCACTGTGCCACCTGGGAAGCCCATGAGTGATATTGAAACTTTTTCTTGATATTCAGTTCAGTTCATTCGCTCAGTCGTGTCCAACTCTTTGTGACCCATGAACCACAGCACGCCAGGCCTCCCTGTCCGTCAAACAACTCCCGGAGTCCACCCAAACCCATGTCCATTGAGTCTGTGATGCCATCCAACCATCTCATCCTCTGTCGTCCCCTTCTTGTCCTGCCCCCAATCTTTCCCAGCATCAGGGTCATTTCCAATGAGTCAGCTCTTCACATCAGGTGACCAAAGTATTGGAGTTTCAGCTTCAACATCAGTCCTACCAGTGAACACTCAGGACTGGTCTCCTTTAGGATGGACTGGTTGGATCTCCTTGCAGTCCAAGGGACTCAAGAATCTTCTCCAACACCTCAATTCAAAAGCATCGATTCTTCGGCACCCAGCTTTCTTCACAGTCCAACTTTCACATTCATACATGACCACTGGAAAAACCATACCCTTGACTAGATGGATCTTTGTTGGCAAAGTAATGTCTCTGCTTTTTAATATGCTGTTTAGGTTGGTCATAACTTTTCTTCCAAGGAGTAAGCGTCTTTTAATTTCATGGCTGCAATCATCATCTGCAGTGATTTTGGAGCCCCCAAAAATAAAGTCAGCCACTATTTCCACTGTTTCCCCATCTATCTGCCATGAAGTGATGGGACCGGATGCCACAATCTTCATTTTCTGAATGTTGAACTTTAAGCCAACTTTTTCACTCTCCTCTTGCATTTTATCAGGAGGCTGTTTAGTTCCTCTTCACTTTCTGCCATAAGGGTGGTGTCATCTGCATATCTGAGGTGATTGATATTTCTCCTGGCAATCTTGATTCCAGCTTGTGCTTCCTCCAGCCCAGTGTTTCTCATGATGTACTCTGCATATAAGTTAAATAAGTAGGGTGACAATATACAGCCTTGACATACTCCTTTTTCCTATTTGCTTGTTATTACTCCAAAATAATTTTTTAAAATCATGTGCCACCTCATAGATTTTTTTATTGATATTGAAGTTTTTTCATGGTAAGTTTAAATAGTTGCAAAAGATGTAATCTTTGCTATATTTTAAATAAAGAATTATAGTCAAATAAAATTATCACTCATATGTGTTCAAATAAATATTAAAAATTAGAAAAATTTACATCATCCTTTTTTTCCCTGGATTTAAATCTCCATTTTCTCTATAGAAGCCTAATATAATGTATTTTTAAGCTTGAAAGTCATCTATTGATCATTCTATCATCCTTCTCTGTATCAAAATATATAAATACGATATTTCACCTTCTCTGACTTCACTTAGCATGACAATCTCTGGGTCCATCCATGTCACTGCAGGTGTCATTGTTTCATTCTTTTTAGCAGCTGAGTAATAGTCTAGTGTGTGTGTGTGTGTGTGTGTGTGTGTGTGTATACACATATATGGGCTTCCCTGGTAGCTCAGACAGTAAAGAATCTGCATGCAGTGCAGACCTGGGTTCATTCCCTGGGTTGGGAAGATCTCCTGGAGGAGGGTGTGGCAACCCACTCCTGGATTCTTGCTTAGAGAATGCCCATGGACAGAGCAGCTTGGCAGGCTCCATGGGGTCGCAAATAGTCAGACACAACTGAGTAACTAAGCCCATATGGGGTTAGTTGCTTTGTGTGTGTGTGTGTATCACACACGCCACATGTTATCCATTCCTCTATCAGTGCACATTTTTTTGCTCCCATGTCTTGGCTATTGTGAACAGTGCTGCAGTGAACACTGAGGTGCATATATCGCTATGACATCCCTTATATGTGGGATTTTAAAGAAACAATACAAATGAACTTTATTAGTTATGAAACATAAACAGACTCACAGGTTTAGAGAATGAATTTATGGTTGCCAAGGAAGCGAAGGAGAATGTTGGGGACAATAGGGAGTTTGGGATTGACGTGTACACTCTGCTATATTTGAAGTAGCTAACCAGTGAGGTCCTCCGGTATAGCACAGGGAACTCTGCTCAGAATTATGTGGCAACCTGGATGAGAAGGGAATTGTAGGGAGAATGGACATATGTATATGTATGGCTAAGTCCCTTTGCTGTCCACCTGAAACTATCATTGTTAAATCAGCTATACTCCAGTATAAAATTAAAAGATTGTTAAAATGTGTATATAAATTAAAAGATTTGTGACCACAAGTATCTAAGTATTTTTTAAAGAACTCTATTTTATTAAATTGTCATTAGTGGTAGTATACAATTCATCAGAAACTAAAAATACTTAGTAAGCATTAATATAGAAATGCATTATAAATTCTGCTTTGAATGACATGGATGTTGAGGGTGGCAGCCATGGTAACTCTTTGTATTGCTTTGAAAAAGGCAGCTTCATAAGTCCCTGCGTGGTGACCTGAAGGTGTTCAGTAAAAGTGAGCGGGAGGTGTGACAGGAGAACTCCAAATGAAGCCTTGACCACAGACAAATGGGTTTTATGAAAATGTACAAATGGAAATTAAAGACCTGGACATGGATTCATTTTTAAATGACCCTCGCCTGCTGGATTGTTTCACTCTAGGTGCCCGTTTGAAGGGCCACACTTACACTATGCCTTGTAAAAAAGAAGTATGTGACCTAGACAGTGCAAAGTCATGTTCAGAAGGTGGATTTGGCCAAATATCAGAGACTTCTGAGGGTGAGTGGTAGAAGAAACACACAGTAGCTAATGGGGTGTAATGGATGAAGGTGAGAAATGCAGAGATTTTGAAACTAATCAGGAATAGGTTGTAATTCTTTGGCAAAGATATGCTGAGTTCATTTTTAAAACAGCTATAATTGACATATTACTTACTAGTGTCAGAAGTACAACATAAAAATTTATCATTTGTATGTATTCTGAAGTGATCACAGTAGGTGATAAGGCTGGGCAGCCACCAGTCTGCTCTCTGTGTCTTATGAATTCTCTTTCTTTGTTTAAATTTCAAATGTAAGTGAAATCATACAGCATTTGTCTTTTCTGTCTGATTTATTTATTTCATGTAGCATAACACCCTCAAGGTCCATCAAGTTGTCACAAATGACAGGATTTCCTTCTTTTTTTGGTCTGAATAATATGTATACTGTTGTATACATACACCCCATTTCCTTTGTCCATTCATCCACAGTGAGTTCATTTTTAAACGTCATATATATAATCAGTGCTTGGGAAGGTCTTTCAATAGTTTATTAATGGGAAAATAAACACCCAGATGGGAGTATCCCATTTGTTTTTAATTTTTAATGAGTAGTTTTAATGTCTAATCTTTAAACCTCTAAGGGGTTGGATTTTCCTGTCTTCATTTCACTCAGCTGCAAACATTTCAGAGTGTTCATTGTTCTCAGGGCAGCCTCTTCAGAGAAGTTTCTTTATCTGGACCTTGTTCTGCTTCTTGACACCATTTTCTTCAGGGACACTGAGTATTGTTTATTCAGAATAAATTATTATTCTTATTTCAGAATAATCTCAGGATTTTATAGATTGCTTGTATGAACTGTGCCCATCTGGTAGTTCTGTGGAGAGGTTATTTTGAGTCCCGTGAGGATGGGACAAAGGAGATGATCTGAACGTTCTGTGGACAACTGTGGATGGCACCGTCACTTTCCATAGGGTTCATTTCAACATATTACACGTTTTGTTAGCCTCTCTTTGACACTCTGTTTTCCTGTCTTCTAGGTTACCAACCTCTAGATAATTTTCAGTTCAATTCAGTTCAGTTCAGTTCAATTGCTCAGTCGTGTCCGACTCTTTGCGACCCCATGAATTGCAGTACACCAGGCCTCCCTGTCCATCACCAACTCCCGGAGTTCACTCAGACTCACGTCCATTGAGTCCGTGATGCCATCCAGCCATCTCAACCTCGGTCGTCCCCTTCTCCTCCTGCCCCCAATCCCTCCCAGCATCAGGGTCTTTTCCAATGAGTCAACTCTTCGCATAAGGTGGCCAAAGTACTGGAGCTTCAGTTTTAGCATCATTCCTTCCAAAGAAATCTCAGGGTTGATCTCCTTCAGAATGGACTGGTTGGATCTCCTTGCAGTCCAAGGGACTCTCAAGAGTCTTCTCCAACACCACAGTTCAAAAGCATCAATTCTTCTGCGCTCAGCCTTCTTCACAGTCCAACTCTCACATCCATACATGACCACAGGAAAAACCATAGCCTTGACTAGACGGACCTTAGTCAGCAAAGTAATGTCTCTGCTTTTGAATATACTATGTAGGTTGGTCATAACTTTTCTTCCAAGGAGTAAGAGGCTTTTAATTTCATGGCTGCAGTCACCATCTGCAGTGATTTTGGAGCCCAAAAAAATAAAGTCTGACACTGTTTCTACTGT
>SJXQ01002686.1:411445-462510 GCA_006408695.1 Aepyceros melampus
GTTTTCTGAATGTTGAGCTTTAAGCCAACTTTTTCACTCTCCTCTTTCACTTTCATCAAGAGGCTTTTTAGCTCCTCTTCACTTTCTGCCATAAGGGTGGTGTCATCTGCATAACTGCGGTGATTGATATTTCTCCTGCCATCTTGATTCCAGTTTGTGTTTCTTCCAGTCCAGTGTTTCTCATGATGTATTCTGCATATAAGTTGAATAGGCAGGGTGACAATATACAGCCTTGATGTATTCCTTTCCTATTTGGAACCAGTCTGTTGTTCCATGTCCAGTTCTAACTGTTGCATCCTGACCTGCATACAGATTTCTCAAGAGGCAGGTTAGGCAGTTTGGTATTCCTATCTCTTTCAGAATTTTCCACAGTTTACTGTGATCCACACAATCAATGCTTTGGTGTAGTCAATAAAGCAGAAATAGTTGTTTTTCTGGAACTCTTTCTTTTCCCATGATCCAGCGGACGTTGGGAATTTGATCTCTGGTCCCTATGCCATTTATAAAACCAGCTTGAACATCAGGGAGTTCACTGTTCAAATATTGCTGAAACCTGGCTTGGAGAATTTTGAGCATTACTTTACTAGCATGTGAGATGAGTGCAATTGTGCAGTAGTTTGAGCATTCTTTGGCATTGCCTTTCTTTGGGATTGGAATGAAAACTGACCTTTTCCAGTCCTGTGGCCACTGCTGAGATTTTCAAATTTGCTGGCATATTGAGTGCAGCACTTAATAGCATCATCTTTCAGGATTTGAAACAGCTCAACTGGAATTCCATCACCTCCACTAGCTTTGATCATAGTGATGCTTTCTAAGGCCCACTTGACTTCACATTCCAAGATGTCTGGCTCTAGATTAGTCATCACATCATCATGATTATCTTGGTTGTGAAGATCTTTTTTGTACAGCCCTTCTGTGTATTTTTGCCACCTCTTCTTAATATCTTCTGCTTCTGTTAGGCCCAGACCATTTCTTAGGCCCACTTGACTTCACATTCCAAGATGTCTGGCTCTAGATTAGTCATCACATCATCATGATTATCTTGGTTGTGAAGATCTTTTTTGTACAGCCCTTCTGTGTATTTTTGCCACCTCTTCTTAATATCTTCTGCTTCTGTTAGGCCCAGACCATTTCTGTCTTTTATCAAGCCCATCTTTGCATAAAATGTTCCTTTGCTATCTCTAATTTGCTTGAACAGATCTCTGGTCTTTCCCATTCTGTTGTTTTCCTCTATTTCTTTGCATTGATCACTGAAAAGGCTTTCTTATCTCTTCTTGCTATTCTTTGGAACTCTGCATTCAGATGCTTATATCTTTCCTTTTCTCCTTTGCTTTTCGCCTTCTTTTCACAGCTATTTGTAAGGCCTCCCCAGACAGCCATTTTGCTTTTTTGCATTTCTTTGCCATGGGGATGGTCTTGATCCCTGTCTCCTGTACAATGTCATGAACCTCATTCCATAGTTCATCAGGCACTCTATCTATCAGATCTAGACCCTTAAATCTATTTCTCACTTCCACTGTATAATCATAAGTGATTTGATTTAGGTCATACCTGAATGGTCTACCAGTTTTCCCTACTTTCTTCAATTTAAGTCTGAATTTGGCAATCAGGAGTTCATGATCTGAGCCACAGTCAGCTCCTGGTCTTGTTTTTGTTGACTGTATAGTGCTTCTCCATCTTTGGCTGCAAGGAATATAATCAGTCTAATTTCGGTATTGACCATCTGGTGATGTCCATGTGTAGAGTCTTCTCTTGTGTTGTTGGAAGAGGGTGTTGGCTATGACCAGTACATTTTCTTGGCAAAACTCTATTAGTCTTTGGCCTGTTTCATTCTGCATTCCAATGCCAAATTTGCCTGTTACTCCAGGTGTTTCTTGACTTCCTACTTTTGCATTCCAGTCCCCTATAATGAAAAGGACATCTTTTTTGGGTGTTATTTCTAAAAGATCTTGTTGGTCTTCATAAAACCTTTCAACTTCAGTTTCTTCAGCATTACTGGTTAGGGCATAGGCTTGGATAACTGTGATATTGAATGGTTTGCCTTGGAGACGAACAGAGATCATTCTGTCATTTTTGAGATTGCATCCAAGTACTGCATTTTGGACTCTTTTGTTGACCATGATGGCTACTCCATTTCTTCTGAGGGATTCCTGCCCACAGTAGTAGATATAATGGTCATCTGAGTTAAATTCACCCATTCCAGTGCATTTTAGTTCGCTGATTCCTAGAATGTCAATGTTCACTCTTGCCATCTCTTGTTTGACCACTTCCAATTTGCTTGATTCATGGACCTGACATTCCAGGTTCCTATGCAATACTGCTCTTTACAGCATCGGATCTTGCTTCTATCACCAGTCACATCCACAACTGAGTATTGTTTTTGCTTTGGCTCCATCCCTTCATTCTTTCTGGAGTTATTTCTCCACTATCTCCAGTAGCACATTGGGAACCTACTGACCAGGGGAGTTCCTCTTTTGGTATCCTATCATTTTGCCTTTTCATACTGTTCATGAGGTTCTCAAAGCAAGAATACTGAAGTGGCTTGCCATTCCCTTCTCCAGTGGACCACATTCTGTCAGACCTCTTCACCAAAACCTGCCCGTCTTAGGTTGCCCCACAAGCATGGCTTGGTTTCATTGAGTTAGACAAGCGTGTGATCCTAGTGTGATTAGATTGACTAATATTCTTTGAGTATGGTTTCAGTGTGTCTGCCCTCTGATCCCCTCTTGCAACACCTACCATCTTACTTGGGTTTTTCTTACCTTGGGCATAGGGTATCTCTTCACAGCTTCTCCAGCAAAGCACCGTTGCTGCTCTTTACTTTGGACGAGGAGTATCTCCTTACCACCACCCTTCCTGACCTTCAACATGGATAGCTCCTCTAGCCCCTTCTGCGCCTGCACAGCCACCACTCCTCAGCTTGCTCCTCCCGGCTGCCGTCCCTGACCTCAGGTGTGGGTGGCTCTTCCCAGCTGCCATCCCTGGCCTAGGGCTCACTCCTCAAGGTCACTGCCCCTAGCTTCGGGTGTGAGGTGACTTCTCCTGCCCGCCCCTGGTCTAGGACATGGGGTGTCTCCTCCCAGCCACCACTGGCCTTGGACCCTGGGTAGCTCCTCCGGCAGCTGTCCTGACCTCGGACACGGGGTGTCTCCTCCCAGCAGCCACTGACCTCAGACGTGGGGTAGCTCCTCTCGGCTGCCGCCCCTGACCTCAGACCTGGGGTGTCTCCTCCCAGCTGCTGCCCCTGACCTCGGACACGGGGTAACTCCTCCCAGCTGCCACTGATCTCAGATGCAGGTAGCTCCTCTCGGCCATTCCTGCACCATCACAGCCTGGCACTCTAGGCCGCTGTCCCTGACCTCGGAAGTGGGGTAGCTCCTCTCGGCCTTGCTTAGTGAGCTGGCTTGCTAAATTCAGTCTAGTGTTAAGAAATCCTCATCATGCATAACTCTTTTCAGCATGTACATATTTTTTTTCTCACACCTTGTTTTACTGAAAACACATCTTAGTTTCCTTAAAGTTTTTTCCACATTGAGTTACTTTTCTTTCTGACAAATTTGTGACAGATAGAATAAGGTCTTATTTGACTTCCAGTAAACCTATGTACAACAGGAATATTATACCTAAGATTGATAACTCTAGACAGATCTATATTAAGCAAACCAGAAATCTTAAACTAACTTTTAATATCAGATAACAATTCAGTACTGACTATTTCCCAGGTGTTGGGTCCTAAAATTTTATCTTGGCCAATTTTCTATGTATTTAGATTTAATTTGTAAGCAATTACTTTCATGTTAATTAAAATAGTTCATTTAAAATTTAACTTCTACATAGAGACCAAATCAGAAACCTCAAGTTTTTTTCCACTTGAGTTCAAAAGGCTTCTACCCAACTCGCTTTCCCCACCCTTTTGTTTTCCCTGAAGCTCTGGGCACAGGAGAGAGAAATACCAATTGTTTTTCATGAGAGCATACTTGAAGATCTCCCAGTTTTATAAAAATACCCTGGGTGGTTGGATGGCTACAAGATTGAAGAATGCTTACTCATAACAAGGCTAGTTTAAAAGAAAAAAATCCCAACCAACTGTCCTCCACAGGTAGGGCCTGGAAATATATGTAAGGATTCCCTGGTGTTGTCACATATAAGCCCTGTACTATTAATTACCAAAGACGTATCAACAAGTCAATGTAAGTACCAACATACATACATCAACAAACATTAATAATATGTATTAATTTGATACTGAATATTTCCCAGTTCATGTGAACTTGAAATCCATTTAACTTAATTTCTGTTGCACTTAGAATTATTTTTTAAGGCCTACTTTTCTATAAGCCAGTTAAATACAGCTCACTTACAAATTAACCTCAGCAACAATGTCCAAAGACAAACACACATACTGAGACATGCATATACCCAAATACACAACAATATATCTCATAGCTTTGTTTTCCAAACTTGGTCATGAATCATATATCACAATATAAAACTTACTAGTTTATAAATAACAGTTGGAATAAGAAAAAAATTTTAAAGGATTCTTTTCCTGTTTCTTTTTTTCCCTTTCCCTTCAGTTTCAAGAATTAGAGATGACCTACATAAATGGCCAGATGACCAGAGAGTCAGTCTCAAGGCAGAGAAAGCATCTTCTCCTAGTAGGATGATTTAAAAACAATTAGCCAATTTCTATGGTGTTCTAAGAATATTGTGGCCACACAGTAAAAATCATCTTTATTTTTCCTGTGGCCATAGTTTCATAGCCAAAATTTAGACCAGATAGTGCTCAAACTGGCCCTGATGTCCCAGCAGTTATTGTCCCTCTGGGACAGTGAGAGTCTTAGTTTGATCAGCCCCGGATTGTTGATTATAAGAGAACAGTCCTGGACATAGGGGAACTTCAGTTCACTTTCCTGTCCTGTTACAATAAGCATCTAATATTTTTAGGCCATTTTTCTTTGTCATTGGATCATAGATATATGTTGACCAGTCATTTAAAAATTTTCCCAAGGGGTTCACAGGTAGGGTGTGGAGCCTTAGAGGAAGCACTTCCCGTTTTAGCTTGAGCAGTTTGTAGCAGATGTCTGCGTGCTCAAACCAATCTACATGCTCAAACCAAAGTAACCAAACCAAACCAATCAAACAAAACAAACACCTCACCGGCTGGAAATCACACTCGAAATGAAACAAATGAAAAAGAGATGCCCAGAAATCAAAAGTCAAATGGCAAAAATACCCTAAGAGGATGATAAAAAGGTGCACAGAAGTCAAAGGTGATGTCCTAGTCCCATTAAACCTGTGATCTAGCACAGTCTGTGCTAGAGGCCTTTTTAAGTTCTGACAGGTTTCAAGCAACTTCTTGTTTGTTTCCCGTGAAGAAATTATTCTATCATTTCTTCTTTTACAAACTTCTAGATAGCAAAGTCAGCATTTCATTCAGTCTGTTTGATCTTATGATGGGCTTTTTTTAAATGAGCCCACAAAAATATCAACTTTGGAATATCAAGAGTCCCAATTTGGACTTTTTAGATTGAGATATCCCTTAATATGACTTCCCCAGTTAAGTAGGTATTTGAAAGAATAAGTTTTGTACGTACGTAACCCTGGCTGGCAGAGAAGGCAATGGCACCCCACTCCAGCACTCTTGCATGGAAAATCCCATGGACAGAGGAACCTGGAAGGCTGCAGTCCATGGGGTCGCTGAGGATCGGACACAACTGAGCGACTTCACTTTCACTTTTCACTTTCATGCATTGGAGAAGGCAATGGCAACCCACTCCAGTGTTCTTGCCTGGAGAATCCCAGGGACGGGGGAGCCTGGTAGGCTTCCATCTATGGGGTCGCACAGAGTCGGACACGACTGAAGTGACTTAGCAGCAGCAGCAACCCTGGCTGGTCTGTTAGAGCCTGATTTCTGAAACCACTTGTTTCCATGTTTGAGAGATTCTATTTCTCATTTCAGTTGAATTTGTTGTGAATAAAATTGAGTCTTCACTCTTATCCTGAGAAATTTCATTAAGGCAGATGAATTGAGGAAAAGCATTAGATCAGTCTCTTACCTAACTACTCATCACAGACTACTCAGTCTCTTACAACTGAGCAACCTTGGTATCATTCAATAGGGCTTCACCCCAGTACCTTTCCACTGAGTGGGTATTCCCTTGCTTTTTTCAACCAGGCCCTCTCCCAGTATCTTTCAACTGGATGGATATTCCTTGGTATCTCTCAGAAACCTTGTTGCAAAAAATGTGTGTTTGATTGCATGTATTCTCCCTTCACCAAATTCACATACATACTGATCTTCCCCCCAGCTTCTTTGGAGAAGTTTCTCAGAGCTATCTGAAATGCTGTCTCCCAGGCTATAGTCTCATTTTGTCCCAAGTAAAACTCAACTTGCAATTTTTACATTGTTCAATTTCTTAAGTCAATGCTGTACTGACACACCACACAAAATCTACTATAGAAAAAATATCTGAGATTCATTTCCAATGAAGAAATGAAATGTTTTTAATTACAATATATATTTCTTTTAATTTCCTGTGTCATCTCTATATATGCTCATCTAAAATTATTTTAATTGCCTTTGCTTAATATAAATTGAACTGCCAATAAGCATTTACTGCAAACAGAATCTATGATGTCCTCCTAACTTTTGTCTTTTTTAATTCCCTGTTGATTTGAAGCTTTACTCCATTTCTAATATAAGCAATGCTGTAAATTCCCTCAAGCTATGTCCCATAAATTTTGACATGTTTTTATGTTTACTTAAGAGATTAAAAGGGCTTCCCTGGTAGCTCAGCTGGTAATGAATCCACCTGCAATGCAGGAGACCCCAGTTTGATTCCTGGGTTGGGAAGATCCCCTGGAGAAGGACATGGCAACCCATTCTAGTATTCTTGCCTGGAGAATCCCCATGGACAGAGAAGCCTGCTGGAGGCCCATGGGGTCACAAAGAGTCAGACACAACTGAGCAACTAATCACAGCACAGAAGAGGTTAAATATGTATTTTAGTATTTATTTTATTTTGTCTATTGACTCAGTGATTATTTTATCAAATATTTGAGGATTTTAAATTTTTCTTTCAGCTATTGATTTCTAATTTAATTTAATATTTGAAAGAAAAACTATATGATTTCAATTCCTTAAATATACTTGTTTCAAAACATCTTCTCACATGAAAAATGTTCTATGTGCACTAATATATATATTATATTATATATATGCATATTATACATATTATATATAATATTATATATATGGATTCCATATATATATGGATGTGTATTTTATATATATATATATATATATATATATATGGATTCTGCTGTTTAAGTGAAGGAGTGTTCCATAAATATCAAATAGGTCAAAACTTTTTACACTATTGTTAAGCCTCTTTTTTTTTTCTTTACTGATTTTTCTGTCTACATGTCCTAATATGTACTAAGGGAAAAATATTGAAATTTCCAATAATGATTATAGTTTTACTAACTTTCCATTTATTTATATATTTCCATACATTTTGATTCTTTGTTTTAAAATGTATCCACATTTACCATTGTCATATTCTCTTGATATTCTTTTGATAAATTTATTTGCATTATAAAATATATTTTTCATCTCCAGTATTGTCTCACTCTTTAAAAGTATAATGTGTTTATTACCAGCATGGTTTTCCAAGCATTCTTTTTAATAATGTTTGCCTGATATATCTCTTTTCATCCTTTTTATTTTTAAGTTTTGTGTCCCCATATATTTAAAGCATTGCTTTTATAAAGTTTACATAGAGAACTACTGATCAGATAGTCTCAATCTGATTTCAGAGCCTTGAAACTTCATTTTCAACTTCCTCTGATTTTGATAAGAATGCTTTACAATCAAGGAAAGAAGATTACATATGATATCCAAAGAGGAGGAATTGAAGAAAGGTGGTCAAATGTACAAACTTTTAGATATAATATAAATAAGTACTGAGGATGTAATGTAGGGGCTTCCTAAGTGGTACTTCATAGGTAAAGAATCTACCTGTCAACACAGGAGATGCAAAAAACGCTGATCCTATCCCTGGGTTGAGAAGGTCGCTGGAGTAAAAAATGCAGCCAGTCCAATATTCTTGTCTGGAAAATCCCATGGACAGAAGACTCTGGTGGTCTATAGATCACAAAGAATCAGACATGACTGAGTGATTTAGCACACACACACACACATATACACACACACAGGTATGTAATGTACAACATGATGACTATAGTTAACACTGCTGTATGGTATATAGGAAAGTTAAGAGAATAAGTTACAAAAAATTATTTTTTGTAATTTTTCTTATATCATTGTGAGGTGATTTATATTGACTAAACTTCCTGTCATAATCACAGTGTATGCAAATCAAACCATCATGTTATATACTTTAATTATACAGTGAAGTATGTCAGTTTATTTTTCAATAAAACTGGAAAAATAAAAAAGTACAGAGAATTTTTTTCTGATACTCCACCAGTTATTGCTGCTTCAGCAACACATGAGTATTGCCATATAGCATAGACTATTCCTGGCCAGTTTAACAGATGACATTTGTCTATTGTTCTTGAGATTCTCTTGCAAGTTTAGTAGTTGTCCAAGAGACAACAATGCTCTTTATTGGGAGTAACTTATAGATTGTTTAGTGTATATTCTAATACTTAATCATTGTTTCTCAAAGCATAATTGCTATATTAGTGTGACAGGGTCCAAAGACAACATATAGTATCAGCCATAAGAATTAAGGGTAATAAGATGTATCCTATATGCTGAAGATGACCATCAGCACAAAATATCCTTTACTCAAAATGTTATTGATATGTCTGATGTCATCTTCTCTTCCTTGTTGTAATGCCATGGTCAAGCTAAATTAGCCCATCACTAAGATATATTTTTTAGTTAAGATTTGATGACATTTTACTACTGTTCACATAACTTTGTGCCTACATATAATAAAAAATTTTAAGACAATATTAGGTGCTTAACTGTCAACCTCATATTATGTAAACATAACATAATTTTAAGACCATTTACATTCTGAAAAAATTAAATACTCATGATGCTGTTTTTGTTGAAGTACAAAATCTTGTTTTTTGATATGTATATTGAATTTTATATGAATTCAATATGAGCTGTGATTTTAATTGTCTGAAAATTAACTTATCTAAAGCTATTTGATACAAATATGGGTAAGCATTATTAAATAATAGTTATTTACTTTTTAATTTTGTTGAGTTATTTAGTTATTTAATTCCCTATTTTAATTTTGTCTTTAATCAACATGGAATGAAAAAGGTAGAAAAAAACAGTTAACACACACAAAATAAATCACATTATAATGCACTAAATTGCAACTTAAAATATAATAGTTCCATGTATAGAAAACAAGATTATACTAGTAATAACATTTGTTTACTTATGGACAGCAAGGGGATCAAGCAGTCAATGCTGGAGGAAATCAACTCTGAATATTCATTGGAAGGACTCAGGCTAAAGCTGAAACTCCAATACTTTGGCCACATGATGCGAGGAGCCAACTCATTGGAAAAGACTCTGATGCTGGGAAAGATTGAAGGCAAGAGGAGAAGGGGATGACAAAGGATGAAACGGTTGGATGGCGTCATTAATTCAATGGACATGAGTTTGAACAAACTCTGGCATGTGGTGAAAGACAGGGAAGCCTGGAGTGATGCCATCTATGGAATTGCAAGGAGTTGGACACTAGTGAGTAACTGAACAACAACTAAATAATAGATTGTGACACATCTACTTTTTTTTTTGCTTTTGTTTTGTCCTAACCTTGGCTGGAATATATTATATAATTACTATTATAATAACCTTCTACCTACCTAAAGTAAATCCAGATTAAAATTTATACATTTCAACTGACTTAAGTTGCAATGTTAATAATCCTCATTATATGTGTTTTTATTTTTTTTTCAGAAAAAAATCATAGAGTTAACTTTCTAACAGTACACATTTCACAGATATTCATTCACAAAAAGTATATACAGGGGATTCTTTTCAATAGCTTAAACAAATGTTGGTGCTCTTAGTTGCTGTTTTTTTTTTTTAATCTACTTTGTAATTTTATTTCACTTTTCTCTTAGTAGATAAAGCCCTGCAGTACCTCATTTTATGCAAAGATAATGTTTAAATGTGAGTGTTTAAAATAATAGTAAAGCATTATTTTTTAATAAATTATTTTAATACTTTAGATAAACTTTCCACATGTCTTTTCAATGCCCTTTCTATGATGCAAATACTAGGTATTCGCTTTCCATGGAAGGCTTGAAATAGTTCAGTAAACTTTAAAGTAACATAATGAATTAGTGCTAATTTGGAAATTAGTCTAAAAAAAATCTTTAAATTCTACTGATGATATGTAGCTTCAGTGTGTCATAATTTAAACTGATGGTAGTAGATAGTAGAGATATTAAGAAATTCAGGTATTGAAATATTTTCAAATAAGCTTATTTATAGTGTTTTCATAAATATTTAAATTTATAAGTTGATGCATAGATTTTAAATGAGTAAAAGAATACTCAAAGTATTACATATGTACACAGAGTTGGATACATATCAAATGGAAGATTTCATGTATGGTATATTTATGAATGAAAATTTTATTGGAGTTAAATCATCATAATTTTAATAAGAAAATATATGCTGAATATTTTATTCAATCACATTATTTCTTAATAAACTATAAAAATTATTTACTGAGACAATTTTTGTTAGTTCTTCTGTAATTTTGCAAAAACAATGAATTTCAGGAAAAACTAATAATTTACTTCTGTTTGTTAGCATTTAAAAATATATTTTGCAAGACATTTTTCAGGTTTTATCATATATGTTCTTAAATAATAGAAATGAACATATGAAACATATTTGTAAATATATCTATATTCAGTAGCTGTATCTATATTCATATCTATCTTCTATACCTCTGTATATCTATATAAATAATGATGCTACTGAAGGCTATTTGATCTTTACTTTTGATATTAGAAAAAATAAAATGGTTCTTGATAATATACAAAGTGCATCACAAGATGATTAAGTGATCCAAGAACTATTGTTTATTTGTTAAATAATATTTTAACTAAATATGAAAATTTTTAGCCTAATTCCAAACTCCTAATTTATCCCCCCATTTTTCCCTTTGGTAAGCATGTTTTTTTCCACATATGTCTATTTCTGTTTTATATATAAGTTCATTTATATTTATTTTTTTTAGATTCCACATATAAAGCATTAACCTATGCATAATACTATATAACTAATAAGCATCTACTATATAGTACAGAGAACTGTACTTAATATTATATATTAGCCTACAAGGAAAAAAAATCTGAAAATAAAAAGCTAGACATATTTATAACTAAATCACTTTGTTATACACCTGAAACTAATGCAACATTATAAATCAACTACACTTCAGTGAAAAAATAAAAATAATACATTAATAAAATTAATTCTAAAGTTAAAATTCTACTCTAAATAACTCATATTAAACCATAAAATAAGCAATGCCATCAATTATTTACAAAGGGAAAACAGTCTCATAGATTTTCAGTAGCTTCAAAAAAAGACAAAATCTAGTCAAAAAACTCTTTTGTCTTCAACTTTTGATAGCTAAACACGTCTTAAGGTGCATTTTGAGGTAAGTAGTTTAAATTTGTGGTACATTGCATTTAATTTATGTGCCCTATGTACCTACTCAAATCTAAGAGCTTCTTAAAATTTATATAAGTTAATTCACACAATAACTCTATGAGTAAAAATAATATCATTACAATTGTGTTAAGAATGTATGTATGAGTAGGCATAACATGAAAATTGAAATTTAAGCTAATTTAAAAAGTAAGTTTAGTAGGGAAAAAATGTTCAGTGAGCTGGAGATCCTAATAGATGTCAAAAATTGTTGAGAGGAGAACTTAGATTGAGTGTATTAGAAAAGCATGAAAATGGACATTATTGGGATGCTTAAATTTAAATTTTGAATTTTCAGAATATTTTGGTATCAACAGTATAGTTTCTCAGATAGACTGTCACATCTGTTGGGCCACACAGTGCATGCATGGTGTGGAATCGGGGGTACTCACAACAAGTTTTTATGTATGGACTACAAAATACTATCAATATATGTGTACCATAATGAGAAAATGGGAAACAATGGGCTAGGGTGTGACTTTGGGAATAGGTGCCTGAGTTTAGGCAGAAAACAAGTTAATCAGAGAACTTGTTCATTATCCAGAACAATGGCAGGAATATTTTTAGAAAGAAAAATTGTAAAACATTATTAAAATCTTATATTAATGAGGGGATTAAGGAGGAAGCTTGTAAAGAGTACAATGATGATAGATTTGCTTAAAATAAATTTTTAAATAATACTGGAAAGATTATCTACATGCCACTAAGTCAAAATTAAAGACATATAAGTGGTTATTCCTAAGTCTTCAAGTATGATATATAGGGATTGAGAAAAAAACTTCTATAGTTTAGAAGGCCTTTAGCATATATTGCCTTAAATGAAATATCAGGTCTTTTATGTTTATGTTCAAAAGTAGAACTCCAAAGCTTAACTTGTGAATATCTGGTCAGCTTCTAGCAACACGAAGGCCTACCTCCTTGTCTAAGCCAGTTCTTAGATCTAGTATTTGTCTTTTCTCTTTCTCAAATAGTTGACGTCAATGCTCAGAAATTATAAAAATATGTTCAGTTTTTCCCTTAGACCATCACTAGTACCTGGGTCATGAAGTTCCCCTGGAGAAGGAAATGATAACCCACTTCAGTATTTTTGCCTGGGAAATTCCATGGACAGAGAAGTCTGGTGAGCTACTGTCCGTGAAGACTCAGACATGACTGGGTGACTAAACAGCAACAACAACACAATATACAGCAGAATGGTTCAGTGAGATCGGAGTGTAGGGTGATATCGGATCCACCTGTGGAAGATTTAGTGCAGCATAGGGATTAGAGCCTGAGAAAAATTGTGTTTTGGGGTGCTTAACTTAAATATGATTTCAAGGCTTCATGGCATTGGTACTGATACTTTCTTCGGGTAGAAGACCTGAAGGAAAGTTGCATGGCTCAAGGTAGCCTGGAGTTAAAACTCCCCTCCAGGTCTTTTCCACCATTCTATGCAAAACAAAGAACTCTCTCACTCGAAGAAAAAAATGGACATTAGGTTGATTATGCCCAGCTCCCAGGCGCTCTAGCCTCTGGCCAATCTCCAAAATTTCTTGTCTCAGCCATTTAAGAGATTACTACTCTGAACAACCTTGGAGAAGAACAGGCCCCCTTAAGACAGTAACTTTCCACATACCTGCCCATACATACTTACTCTTTTCTTAGGTTAGTGCAGCAGCTTGCTAATCTGACTCCTGCCCCTTCTCACCTCATTAAAGGTGATCTGTTCCTGTAAAGTGCTGGTCTCATTCTTTTTCTGAACCTCCCCTTCTTTAACTCCCTTACCTTACATTTTTGGTGCCGAAACCTGGAGGTTGAGGTTCCTTCTTATTCTCCACGGTCAGTTCTTCAGAGCGTGGAAGCCTGCTGAGCTCACTTTCCTGCCCGGGCTTTCAAGACCTTCTCAAGAGGACACCCTATGCCTTCATGAGTGGTACAAGTCCTGCATAATGGTTTTATTGCTTTTCCATGTAACCAAAGAATATTGGTCTCTTTCTCTCTCTTTTTCTCTCTTCCTCTTTTCTCTACACTTTCTTTTCCACGAGACTGACCAACTCCTGGACAGAGGAATTTTGCCAATCGACCACTCTACATGCAACATTCCACTCCAGCCAGCCCCTAGATTAAAGTAAGATCCAGATGGCTTTCTAGAGGTGCCCTAGAACCCATTCTTCTCTGGTCCCAGAGACCTCTGGCTTCGGGACACTCTGTAGATGATGGTGGGGGATGCTCCACCTTGACACAGAGCTCTCTTCTCATAACTCCTATTGCGAATACAGGTGACGACTCATGCTCCCAATAGGAGCTTCTGCTTGCCTTTTAATTATGGGGTCTGGCCAATCTGTCCCACAGGATTCCCCTCTGGCCTGTGTTCTCAAAAATCTTAGACCACTCTCACTCAATGAACTCAAAACTAACTGCTTAAAACAACTCTGTATACAGATCTGGCCTCAATACCAATTAGGCAACCAAAACTGCTGGTCTGAGTTCGGGACTTTCGATTTCAGTATTTTATCAGATCTCACTAACTTCCTCAAACGGAATGGCAAATGATTGGAGGTCCCATATGCCCAAGCCTTTTGGACTCTTTGAAGCAGGCCCTCCCTATACAAGAGCTGCTCCACCCATGAGGTCCTTCTATGTACCTTGCCTCCCAAACAAAAAGGCTCTTCTTCAACTAACCACTGGTCACAACCTTTTGCACCTCCAGAGTTCGACCCAGCAGAACCTCCTTGTTATCTGCCAACCCTCTCCTTCCCTCTCATCCCACCTTACCTACTGACCCCAAAACCTCTCCTGACTCCCCCTTAACCCTGCTACCCCATCTCCCTACTCCCCCTCGCTTCTTCCCTCACCTCCTGCCACACGGTCACATACTCAACACGTTTCCCCTGAGAGAGGTGGCAGGACAAAAGGGCCCCACCCGAGTCCATGTGCTACTTTCATTGTCAGACATGAGCCAGAAAGAAGAAAAGTTAGGATCGTTTTCTGAAAATCCTACCAGATACAGAAAGGAATTCCTGAGACTCTCCCAGGCCTATAATCTCACATGGAGTGACATATATTTTATTCTAAATGCCACTCTCACCCCAGATGAAAAAGACCATATCTGGAAAACAGCAAAAGCCCATGCCAATCACTTACATAACCAAGACCAGTATAGCACAGTTGCTGATGAGGTGGTGCCTCAATTAGATCCCCACTTTGGACATGACTAAGCAACCGAACTGAACTGAACTGGATTTACCAGCCTGGTGACCCAGGTATCAGGAGACTTAATCATATGATTACCTGCCTTCTAGAAGGAATACAGAAAAATATTCATATCCATATCAATTATGATAAAGTTAGAGAAATCACCCAAGGGGCAGACGAAAATCCAGCCTCATTTTTGGCATGCTTCACAGAGGCAGTCCAAAAGTATACTAACTTAGATATTACCACCCCTTCTGGATTACTCTATCTTCATGTTCAATTCATCAGTCAGTCTTCCCCTGACATTAGACGCAAGCTTTGACAACTAGACCAGGGCCTTGAGATCCTCCAAAGAGACCTTCTAAAAGTAGCCTTCAAGATGTTCAATAATAGAGAGGAGGAGGCTAAGAGAGAAATAGACCATAAGAGAAAAGCTAAATATGCCCTTTTGGTGACAGCAATTAAAGGAAGAGATCAGCCCAGCCCAAGTCATCCCAGACTGGGACTTAAGACCCCTCCCAGACCCTGCTTCCGATGCAACCAGTCAAGACACTGGGCAAAGGCATGCCTGAACCCACAGCCCCCCACAAAAGCATGCCCAACCTGTGGTCACTGGGGACACTGGAAAATGGACTGTCCCCACCTCCCAGACCTGGAAGTGGAATGTCCACAGGGACTACCTGGCACCCCTGGCGAGATCCTCACTTCTCCCCAGAACCCCAGCCCAACCCTATGAGAGTTAGTCCAATGACAAGGCCCAGGTTCCAGCCCCCTGGCCCGTGTCCTGGACATGAGCTTGGAACTTAGGATAGACAGGGTAGTGGCTGGGAAAAAGACCTCCTTTATAGTAGACACTGGAGCCACCTTCTCTCTCTTAACTTCCTACTCTGGCCCAACTCAAGCCTCAGAACTCACAATCAAGGGGGTCTCTGGAGTTCCCTTAAAGCCAAAAATCAGCCCTCCATTACTCTGTCGATTTGGAAAATCAACCCTCATACACTCATTCTTCATAATACCTCAGTGCGTGATGGCACTCCTAGGGGAGATTTGTTATCCAAATTTGGAGTCTTTATTACCATACCCCGCTTGATACACTCTATATTCTGCATGCAGATGACACCTGGACTGTCCCTCTCCCTCACTCCTGACCTTCCCTTGGATCTACCCACCTTAGACCCCCAAGTCTGGGACAATGATCACCCATATGTAGCCAAACATCATCCCCCAGTCCACATTACCCTAAAAGACCCCTCAACTATAATCACCCAACAACAGTACTCTCTCACCCCAGAGGCCCACAAGGGACTTAAGCCTATCATAGACCATCTTCTTCAGGCCTCTATCTTAATTCCTACCACACAACACCCCTATTCTGGCAGTAAGGAAGGGACCAAACTCTTGAAGGTTCTGGATCTGAGAAAAATCAATGAGGCCATCATGCCGACATCCCCAGTAGTCCTTAACCCTTACACTCTTCTTTCTGCCATACCCCCAAGTGCAACTCATTTCACGGTATTAGGTCTCAAAGACACCTTTTTCACCATTCCCCCCCACCCCCTCTCCCAACCTCTTTTCGCTTTCACCTGGCAAGACTCCGAGACTCATGTTTCCCAACAACTAACAAGGACAGTTCTCCCCCTGGGGTTTAGACACAGCCCCCACTTTTTTGGACAGGCTTTAAAAAGGGCCTACAGACATTCAACCTAGACCCAAGTCATCTCATCCAATACGTAGATGACCTCCTTCTTTGTAGCCTAATCCAAAAACTCTGCCTCCAACACACTGTCAAACTCCTTGGGGCCCTGGGATCCTGAGATTATCGGATATCGCAATCCAAGGCCCAAAGAGCCCAGACAAACATCACCTACCTGGTTCTCTCCACATCCCACCAACAGAGAACTGTTCCCCTCGATAGAATCCAGGACTTAACTTCCAAAAACAAAAAGGGAAATCTTGTCTGTCCTCGGCCTCCTAAACTTTCTCTGTATCTGGATCCCTAACTTCTCCCTCATTGCAAAGCTGCTCTATGAGACAACTAAAGGGTGTCCAGATGAGCCCCTCTTTAATCCCTCCTTGCTGGCCAATCCTATTTGCCAGCTCACCCAGAGCCTCCTCCAAGTGCCAACTCTCCACCTGCCAGATCACACCAGACCATTCTTTCTCTTTGCCCATTCCAACCAAGGACAGGCCTTAGGACTTCTGTGTCAGGGGGCCAGAGACACCTGGGCTCCCATAGCCTACCTGTCAAAACAGCTTGACATGGTGACCAAGGGCTGGCCTCCCTGTATACAGGCCATGGCTGCTACCGCAGCCCTCATACCCAAAGCAAATAAACCCTAGATATGCCCCTTTACCAGTCTGTTCTCCACACACCTTCTGAGACTTACCATCACATTGGGCTTTCCTCTCCCTTCCCCCTTCCAGGGTACAGGTCCTACGTGCCTTTCTCCTCGATCCTCAGCTCTCATTCTCCCCCTGCTCTCCCCTTTACCCCACCAGCTTATTACCCACTTCCTCTACAATAGACCCTCTCCTACATAGCTGCAGCCCAACAGTAGATCTTAGCCAAAACCCCTTTCAACATTTAACAGATCAGGCCATCCTAGACCCAGACACCCCACACTGTTTCATTGATGGCAGCTCTCAAAAATCCCCACCCTTTTGCAGCAGGATATGTCATCATCCAGGGGGACCTTTGCCACATCACGGGACCCAGACAATTGAAGCTTCACCTCTGCCACCTCACACCACCCCCCAACAGGCAGACTTGATAGCCCTCACCAGAGTTTTGACTTTAGCTAATAATCTCAGGGTTAACATCCACACAGACTTCAAATATGCCTATAATATATTTCACTCAAACATCCTAATATATATATAGAGAGAGGTTTCCTAACCCAAAAGGGATCCCCCATTATTAATTCAGAACTGGTCCACAAACGTCTAGAGGCAGCACTCTTACCAAACAAAACGGTCATCCTCCACTGTAAGGAACATCAAAAGGGAAGTCTCATATGAGCCTACAACAATGCTGCTGACCAGAAGGCAAAGGAGATAGCCCTGACCCATCCCTCTCTCCAATCCCCTGTCATCTTAGCCCTGACTCCATCTGACCCTCCCACCACCAGAGAAATCCTCTCTTATCTACACTCATTCTTTCATCCCTCATCCAAGACACTCCAACAGTTCCTCCGGAACCACTTCCCCATATCCACTGCTGACCAACAATATTTATATAACCTTACCTGCTCCTGTCAAACACGTCAACCGACTAATCCCAATTCCAACCTTAAACCTACCTCCTTTCAAACCCATCAAATGTGAGGCAACCTCCCAGCACAGGATTGGCAGATAGATTTTACTCATAAGCCCCCGGTTCGGAGAGTGAGATACCTCCTGGTCCTTGTGGACACTTTTTCAGGATGGGTAGAAGCATTTCCCACTACAAACAAAAGAGCCCACACTGTGGCTCAAATCCTCCTCACAGAAATTATTCCCAGGTTTGGTCTGCCTTCATCCCTACAGTCTGATAAGGGCCCAGAATTTACGTCCAAGGTCACCTAACAACTTGTCCAGTTCTTACAGATACCCTGGAAATTTCACATTCCGTATCATTCCCAGTCCTCAGGAAAGGTAGAAAGGATGAATAGAATAATCAAAGAAACTCTTACCAAATTAACCCTTGAGGTACATCTGGATTGGACTAAACTTTTGCTGATTGTTCCCTTAAAGTGCAGGCTTTGCCCAGAAAGCCCCTGGGGATGAGCCCCTTTAACGTAATGGAAAGTCCGTGCTCCCTGTTGGACTCCTCCCTGAAACTCCTCCCATACCAAGCTTCCTACACTCCCCTCTGCTGGTGAAACTCCACAATGCCCTCTGGAAATATGTCCACAACAACTTGTGGTTGCCTGTCTCTGACTCCCAAGCCCCCTTGCCCCCTGTACGAATTGGGGACATGGTCTACCTGTCTGATAATCCCCAGGGTGACTAACCCCTAAATGGCAGGGACCATTCAAAATTATCCTCCTTACCTCGACCACACCTAAACTTGAGAAAGTCACCTCCTGGGT
Organism: Aepyceros melampus; assembly: GCA_006408695.1. Lineage (NCBI taxonomy): Eukaryota > Metazoa > Chordata > Mammalia > Artiodactyla > Bovidae > Aepyceros > Aepyceros melampus. The sequence continues at coordinate 430,421 of SJXQ01002686.1, forward strand.
ACATCTCTCTCACCTAAAATGGGTCACCTCTGATCCTGTGCTGCCCTCCTTAACTGACCCCTATCAGGTCTCCCTCACAGGGCCTACCTCCTTAAAAATCACCTGGCAACAACCTCTGTTGACCATTCAAGAAGACACTGAATAACCTGGACTCTCTTCAACCTACAACTGTTCCTGAGCCAACTACTTCAAGACCTCTGGACTGGTGCCCCTACAGGAACCTCCTTCAAAGATCTGACCACACTTATGTCTCAACTGTGGCTTTAGGGAACCTTCTACAACCTGACTCCAGACAAAATTGATTTCTTTACTCTCATTCTGTACATCATTCTATATCCTAATGAACACTGTGTCCTCCTCAGATTCAAGCAACCACCAACATGGGGTCTTCCGCCTCTCGCCCTAACTGGCCTATGGCAGGTCTGACTATAACTGCACTCTTAATCTTAGTCCTTGCTAGAAGCCTAGTAAGTGTCTCCCCTCAGGACTGGCCACCTATCCTTCATCTTTCCATTGGTATCACCTACATTGTTAGCTGTGTTCTACTCCTAGGATGCTATTTCCTCTGCACTACTTAATTAACAGAACCATTACTCCCCTATTCCTTATCCTTGCTGCACTCCCCAGCCTTCTGGCTAGTCCCTGCACCTGCTCAGATATTTATTCCTATGTTCATCCTCATGTTATAATACTGCTCCAAGACCATGCACCATGAACCTTGGGTAGAGGGGAAAGTCCAAACACCTACTCACTGTTAAAATACAAAAGAGAGGGAGTTTTGTGAGCACCTGCCATAGGCCAAATGGAAAAAAACCATATGTTTCTATCCCATTACCCACTGGGGGTTACTCAGACGGGGGTGGGGTACTAGATCAAAATCAGAAAAAAAAAAAAAACCACAAGTTATAAAGAACATAATTTCCTAGTTACAGGTGACCCCTGAGCCTCATAAATGCCTAGACCTCCTTTCCCAATCGCAGCCTCTCCTAAAAACACCCTCTGACAACCAACACCTTACATGCCTTCTCAACTCTTCTTTCCAACTCTTCCAGAACACACAACACACATCCCAGTGTTGGATATGCATGTCACTGTCTCCCTCACCACACATAGCAATTCCCTTAACCTCAACCTGGCTATCACAGGGCAACTATACCTCTCCTTCCCAACAAAAAACTACGTAACTCATAGGGCCAGTCTCTGACAATGTCCTACTCTCTGCCTCTTCAAACCTAACCTGTATCAACTACTGTAGTCCCAACTACACTGGTCTTACAAACTCTGCTCCCTCCTTCTGTTCCACTTGGGTTTTCTGGAACAGCACAAATTATTGCACCAACGCGGGAATCTTCATTCTCTGTGGGACCTATGCACATTCATGTCTCCCCCCCACCCCCCGACCACCCTGGACCTTGCATCTTGGTCTTCCTGACACCGGGTCTAACATTCCTCAAAGAAGAAGAGGTAGAGCAAATAGTCTATCCCCAAAGGGAACTTTCCCACAGAAAAAGACGAGCTGTCATAGCCCCCTTCCTGACTGGGACTGGCATAGCAGCAGCCCTAGGCACCGGGATTGCGGGCATCTCAACCTCGGTCCATTTTTACTACAAGCTGTCTCAAGTACTTAATAAGGATATGGAACAGGTAGTAGAGTCCTTCACTTCAGTCCAAAGACAAATTAACTAATTAGCTTCTGTGCCCTACAAAACAGGCGAGCCCTGGACCATCTCACCACAGAAAAGGGAGGGACCTGCCTTTTTCGAGGAGAGGACTGCTGCTATTTTGTTAATGAAAAGGACGTAGTACAGGGCAGAGTCAAAGAACTTAGAGACAAAACTGAACCCTGCAAAAAAGAGTTACAAAACTTTTATACTTCCCAAAACCTGTTCCAACAGACTCTCCCTTGGTTATTATCTTTCTTGGGACCATTAGTACTTATCATTTTACTCCTCTCATTTGGACCCTATCTTTTCAATCTCTTTCAAAGGTTTCTCGAAGAACGGATTCAGGCCATCTCTTTAAACCAAGTCAAGACTGTTCTTTTGCTTGAAACCCTGATGGCGAAAATAGAAAATCAACACTACAGGCCTTAAACTTCCTTCCTCCCAGGCCACAAATCCCTGACCCTCATTTATCAGCACAAAGAAGCCCTGAACATTAACAGCACCCATCCCTCTTTCTCCTTTAGTATATTATATATTCCCGGAGAAGGCAGTGGCACCCCACTCCAGTACTCTTGCCTGGAGAATCCCATGGATGGAGGAGCCTGGAGAGCTGCAGTCCATCGGGTCGCTAACGACTGAGCGACTTCACTTTCACTTTTCACTTGCATGCATTGGAGAAGGAAATGGCAACCCACTCCAGTGTTCTTGCCTGGAGAATCCCAGGGACGGGGGAGCTTGGTGGGCTGCCGTCTGTGGGGTCGCACAGAGTCAGACACGACTGAAGCAACTTAGCAGCAGCAGCAGCAGGGTCTGGAATGAAGGAAAGTTGCATGGCTCGAGGTAGCCTGGAGTTAAAACTCCTGCAAAACAGGTCCTCCTCACTTTTCTATGCAAAACAAAGAACACTCTTAACCAAAGAAAAAATGGACATTAGGTTGATTACGCCCAGCTCCCAGCCTGTCCAGCCTCTGGCCAATCTCCAAAATTTCTTGTCTCAGCCATTAAAGAGATAACTACTCCGAACAACCTTAGTGAAGAACAGGTCCCCTTAAGACATAACTTTCCACATACATGCTTATATATACTTACTCTTTTCTTAGGTTAATGCAGCAGCTCACTAATCTGACTGCTGCCCCTTCTCGCCTCATTAAAGGTGATCTGTTCCTGTAAAGTGCCAGTCTCGTTCTTTTTCTGAACCCTCGCCTTCCCTAACTCCCTTACTTTACAAGACCTATTTAGAGACTCCTCGGGATTGATATCTTAGGTAGGGTGCTCTGCTGTGCACAAGCATGTGTAGGGAAATTCTGTGGTCTTCTCAAGAGCTTGTATGGACTCCATGGCTTCTTTGAACCCTATGAATAGCTAAATTTATGATCAGAGAAGAGTAAATATTCTAAAAGTGTCCTATGTTTTTAGAATCCTGATTGCAGCAGAATTTGGGTTTGAGCTGTGCTACAAACTGTTTCCAGAAGATGGAGCTCTAAGACCTTAGTCTTCAAATTATGCAAGGTTGGTATAACAGGTTATCCCAGACGCATAGATTATGAGAGATGTGGACTAGGCTGTAAAAATCCTATAATAGTGTTTTTAGTTTTATCATAATGTTAATACCACAAAACACTCTAAGGGTAAAACACAAAACAGTCATGTTCATGTGTTAACTGAAATATTAATTTGTTATAATTATTATAAAGTTTAGAAGGAATGAGATAAAATGCAGTAAATAAATTTGTAACATAAATTTTACTCTAAAAAGGGTAGTGTTAAATAAGGAAGAAGACCTTCACAATTTAAGAAAAAGTTAAAATTCATAATAATATAAAAGGATCTGCTAAAGCGATAGTTTTTCCAGTAGTCATATATATGTGTGAGAGTTGACCTAAAGAAGGCTGAGCATTGAAGAGCTGGTGCTTTCAAAATGTGATGCTGGAGAAGTCTCTTGAGAGTCCTTTGGACAAGGAGATCAAACCAATCAATCCTAAAGGAAATCAACCCTGAATATTCATTGGAAGGACTGATGCTGAAGCTTCAGCTTCAATACTTTGGCCACCTGGACTCTGATGCTGGGAAAGATCAAGGCAGGAGAAGGGGACGACAGAGGTTGAGATGGTTGGATGGTTGGATGGCATCATCAATTCAATGGAAATGAGTCTGAGCAAACTCCAGGAGTTAGTGAAGGACAGGGAAGCCTGGAGTGCTGCAGTTCATGGGGTCACAAAGAGTCAAATATGACTGAGCAACTGAACGTCAACAATCTGTAAAGTTAGCATTCACCTCCAATGGTTTTTCTGTTTTATATGGTGGCACCATATAAATAACACAGAAACACAAATGATATTGACAGCCTAAACTCTGTTGATCTTGATTTCTTAACATGGTATTTGTACATCCAGGATTAATATTGAGTTTTGTTCTAAATATATGTGATTCATGACAGTCATTAGGCTCATTTTAACTTTATACCCCATATCAATTGATACAACATAGTGGCTCCATATGTTTATTTTGTCCCATTTAACAGTTTGATCTTCCCTGTCATGAAAGCATAACATTTAGCTTTCTTTGTATGGCAACACATATTGTCCAATTGACCTCCTTTTACTTTTCAATGTATCTCCAGTCTCCTACTTTCCCATTCTCTACTGACCATGGATGAGCATGAGTTCTTCGTTCTATTCCAAAGCATGGTAAGATACTAGTAACTTTCCGATTGCTGTCCACTTCTCCAATTCTTACTCTGTCAGTCAGAATTCAGTTTCAGATAACAGAAAGCATTTTCCCTAGTTTAGGTGAAATAAAATTTAGTACTTTTTTTTTTTCATTTGCAAATTTATTGAAGCTTCTGCATAAGCAGATGTTAGTTGAGGTAGAGAGGTCTGGGAATCATTCTGAGCAATAATGAGTTGACCCTGAAAGAGATCTGCCACTTCTGACTCACATTCTCACTCTAGAATTAAATTCTCAAAACCATAATGTAGAGAACAAGTAGTCACCGCTATGATTTTTGCCTCCAAGTGATGTACTACCAGATACAATCTAAAATGTTAAAATAGGTGGCCTGTGTACAACCTCCTCTTGTCCTTATCCAGGTTCAAATTTAGTCTTGTCTGCTTGAATCTGGACATTTCTTGAGTGAAGGATAATCATTTTTATCTTGGCAACATCATAAAGTCACACTTCATAAAGTCACACTAGAAAGAGATTAGGATATATGTTGATTCTGTCTACTGTATCTGGTACAATGAAATTTCAAAATTCAAATTACCTACTCCTAATCCTAAACTTTCTAAACTATAAAATGAGGTGGCTGGACAAGAAAATACCACATATTAATTTCACTTGAAATATTCTATGAATATAAGTAATAGAAAAAAGCATAGTAAGAAATGATCATAGATAAAATAGGATGAGTCAAGCACAGTATGTAACAAAGAAAGTATTAAAAGTTATAAATATTGAAATGTTTGTAATTATTGACTACAATTTTAACTTAGAATCTATAAAATATGAATATTTTTTAAAAGACATAAAACATGGCTTTAAATAAAAGAAGCCAGTAACACTTTTGATAGAAAATGTGAAAATTGTTTATTTTGTAGTTACAATTGCTAATTTGAACAAGTCCTGCTAAGAATCCCCTAAGAATAATCAATTTAAATAAACAGACATATATAAGATACACTCTTCTTCTAAAAATAATATGCAAGCTGGGGTAAAATGAGGTGATGTTGTCCAAAAGTAACTGAGTCTAATATCTGCTGTGTAACTTATAAACAACTTAAACCAATGCTCATAAATACAATTTATACCTTCTGGCTCTAAATCTAAGTAACAAAAAATATAAGGAAAATTCACATTGTCTTATCTAAAACAAATGATCATGATTGCAATTTGTTTACAAAGGGAAATTCTATTTCCCTGCCCTGCAATTAGTAGACAAACACAGATAGTATTGGAGAAATATTACTAATTAATTGCTAACAACCTGCTGGGAAAATAACCAAGACAGACACTAAATTGCACAACTAGTTATCATGTGTATTGGAGCAGAAAATATTTAAGGATTTTAATCAGAATCCCTTGCAAAAAGTATTTATTTAGCTTGATTACCTAAATAAGGATTTCCCTGGTGACTCAGATGGTAAAGCATCTGCCTGCAATGTGGGAGACCCAGGTTCAATCCCTGGGTCGGGAAGGTCCCCTGAAGAAAGATATGGCAACCCACTCCAGTACTCTTGCCTGGAAAATTCCATGGACGGAGGAGCCTGGTAGGCTACAGTCCATGGGGTCGCAAAGAGTCGGACATCACTGAGCAACTTCACTTTCACCTAAATAAATGTGTTATTAAGTAACAGAAATAATCTGAAAATAGGCATAGCCAAGCTTAATTTATTAGATATAAAGTTATTTTTATTTTCTTATTTTAAGTAATTTTTCATGATTTCTTCATGATATAATTTGGCATTTTTAAAGTTATAACTGTAAATTTATTTGCTATTTCACTCTTCTGCAGCTTTATAAACATGTTTAATAACTAGGAATCACAGATCACTCTATATTAATGGATATTTATGGAATTTAAGAATGAATATAAATATAATGAATCTATGAGATCCATTCAAAATAGCCTTGATTAAAAACATAAGACAAAAAACATGACAATGGAAACCCCAGAATTTTTCCTAAGAAATCTTTATATTCTCTCTTTACATGTTTAAATTATTATGCATTAAATTAGGCAAAGATTATACTTACTTTTCTCTTCCCATTTTCTCTGTGCTGTGTTCTGCTTAGTCACGTCTGAATTTTTGTGACCCCACTGACTGTAGCCCTCCAGCTTCTCTGTTCTTGGGGATTCCTCAGACAACAATACTGGAGTGGGTTGCCATGCCCTCCTCCAGGGGATCGTCCCAATCCAGGGATTGAACCCAGGTCTCCTGCATTGCAGGCAGATTCTTTACCATCTAAACTACCAGGGAAGCCTAAGAATACTGAAATGGTTAGCCTATCCCTTCTCCAGGGGAACCTCTTGACTCAGGAATTCAACTGGAGTCTCCTGCATTGCAGGCGGATTCTTTACCAGCTGAGCTACCTGGGAGTATAAAAGTAGTCTTTTAGCTTCTCAGCACAAAAGCATTGCTAAACAAGAAGTTATTAATCAGATTAGCTAGGCTTCATACCTCTTATGAATATCTAAATGGGTGATTATGGCTGGCTGCTTCTAAATTATTTTTTCCTAACATTTATAAACCCAATGTTATATTTATGTAAACTTTTCTTTTGTTTTTATTATATGTACTTTTCAATTTCTACGTGTGTAAGTTATTTTTCACATTTAAAATGCTTTTAAAACATTTTTTTCAGAAATTAAGACTTATTCAAATTTTTAAAAATAAAGATATATTTCAACTTCTGACTATTAAGTTTAGATAATTGAGACTAAGCAGTTTGATACTATTTGTTTAAAGTATAAAAACATAAAAATATTCTATACTGCTATACACTCAAACAATATAAGGAGGAAAATTATATAAGAAAGAAATATCTATCAAATATTAGAGTAATGGTTACTTCTGAGAATAACTTCAACTAATCTATGCCTAAGAATATCAATATTTAAATTATATATTAAGAATAATATAAAAACAATCTGAGATATCCAAAATTATAATAATTGTTTAAATTAATATAGGAAAATATTTCTATGGCAAGTAAAAGTTTAGTGCTAGTAAGAAATGTTAAGTAAATTGTAAATTATGATAAATGAAATTTATGTTCCATGTGTAGGCTTTGTATATAAAATGATGAAGCAACCAAAATATTTCTTATCATTTTAAATCTCATGGACTCACTTAGGGAGAGATTCATCTGAGAGATAAACACAGTTATAACTATTAACTTTTTCAACTGTAAAATATATAAATAAATGTAACTAATAAGGAAGCCTAATTTACATTAGGAAATATTCAAGTCAGATGTCTTTAATAAAGCTCATTTATTAAGAGTTGGAGAATTAGTTAAGGAAAAAAAATGATGTGAGAATTTATCAGGGACTACAAGCTGGAATCAAGATTGCCAGGAGAAATATAATAAGGAAGCCTAATTTACATTAGGAAATATTCAAGTCAGATGTCTTTAATAAAGCTCATTTATTAAGAGTTGGAGAATTAGTTAAGGAAAAAAAATGATGTGAGAATTTATCAGGGACTACAAGCTGGAATCAAGATTGCCAGGAGAAATATCAATAACCTCAGATATGCAGCTGACACCACCCTTATGGCAGAAAGTGAAGAGGAGCTAAAAAGCCACTTGTTGAAAGTGAAAGAGAAGAGTGAAAAAGTTGACTTAAAGCTCAACATTCAGAAAACGAAGATCATGGCATCTGGTCCCATCACTTCATGGGAAATAGATGGGGAAACAGTAGAAACAGTGTCAGACTTTATTTTGGGGGGCTGCAAAATCACTGCAGATGTTGACTGCAGCCATGAAATTAAAAGACGCTTACTCCTTGGGAGAAAAGTTATGACCAACCTAGATAGTATATTCAGAAGTAGAGACATTACTTTGCCGACTAAGGTCCGTCTAGTCAAGGCTATGGTTTTTCCTGTGGTCATGTATGGATGTGAGAGTTGGACTGTGAAGAAGGCTGAGCGCCGAAGAATTGATGCTTTTGAACTGTGGTGTTGGAGAAGACTCTTGAGAGTCCCTTGGACTGCAAGGAGATCCAACCAGTCCATTCTGAAGGAGATCAACACTGGGATTTCTTTGGAAGGATGATGCTAAGCTGAAGCTCCAGTACTTTGGCCACCTCATGCGAAGAGCTGACTCACTGGAAAAGACCCTGATGCTGGGAGGGATTGGGGGCAGGAGGGGAAGGGGACGACCAAGGATGAGATGGCTGGATGGCATCACGGACTCAGTGGACGTGAGTCTGAGTGAACTTCCGGGAGCTGGTGATGGACAGGGAGGCCGGGTGTGCTACGATTCATTGGGTCGCAAAGAATCGGACAAGACTGAGCGAATGAACAGAACGGAGCTGCATTTCAGAAAAACAGGAAAGTGAATATATATTCTAAAAATAAGGAGGTAGGAACATTTGATGATCATGAAGCAGATGATTTAGAACAGGCCTAATGGAAATACTTAGTTGAGCAGGAGTCTTGGGAGATGAGATTCACTGGTGCAAAGTAGTTTGGTGCAAATTGATAAACGGAAAGAATTTAAAATATGATGACATAAATGATGGGCCAACATCATCAAGGAAATGAAGTGTGAAAGTATAAATACCTGTGAACTAAGAAGATAGTCAATTGTTCCTAATGCTTTGTTGCTCAGACTTCAAATGAAGGTACTTCAGAATACAAAGAAGTTTCCTCTGGCATAACAGTTACTGGAGGGTAGCTGCATGCTTCCTCTGTAGTTGAAACTACAAATTTCATAGAAATATTTGTGTGTGGGTATTTCATTATTGGCAGAAGTTTGGATTTTCTAACCTGTGGATCCAGAGCAATCAACTGGAAAGCAACTAGCTGTAATATGAGAATTTCATGAGGGAACAAGATACAATGTCAACAAATAAAAATCAATACATATTCACTCTAGCCAAAAACTATTAAATATAATGAAAATGGTTTCGTTCAGAATACAGAAAATGTTTTGAAAATGTTTGTAATAATACATTTTAACACAAAGAATAAAGCAAGTTAATTGAAAGAGCATATAATAATTTCTAAAGATTTAAGAGACTATATTTGCAACCCCATGGACTGTAGCCCACCAGATTCCTCTGTCCATGAAATTCTCCAGAAAGAATCCTGGAGTGGATAGCCATTCTCTTCTCCAGAGGATCTTCCCAAATCAGGGATCAAACCTGGGTCTCCATAGTCCACCAAGCTCCTCTGTCCATGGGATTTTTCAGGCAAGAATAGTGGAATGGGTTGCCATGCCCTCCTCCAGGGATCTTCCCAAACCAAGTATCAAACCGGCATCTCTTACATCTCTTATATTGGCAGATGAGATCTTTACCACTGAGCTGCCTGGGAAGCCCAACATAGTATATATACTTAAAGAAAACTGTAAAATAGCATATCACCTAATAGCTTCCGTAATGGTTCAGACAGTAAAGAATCTGCCTGCAATGCGGAAAACTGCAGTTCCCTGAATCAGGAAGATCCCCTGGAGAAGGGAATGGCTCTCTACTCCAGTATTCTTGCCTGGAGAATTCCATGGACAGAGGAGCCTGGAGGGCTACAATCCATGGGGTTGCAAAGAGTTGGACATGACTGAGCAACTAACACTTTCACTTTCTTTCACAAAAATGTAATAACTAAGATTGTAGTTTAATAAGAAATGGATCTATACTAGGTGAAAACATGCTGCTATTCGTGTCCAACATACCCTTAATTTATTTTGGTAAGTTGCCTCCCTACTGTAACAATCTACTTCATCCAAATTTTCATCTATTTTTCTCCATCAGTATCTATTTCCTACATTAACTTTCTGCATCCTGGTTACCTAATGGCTTCCTCTACTCAGTCTGCATTTACGGTTTAGACTTAGGCTTTATCAATCTCTAATTTATCTTCCTCAAATTAAAAACGTATTCTGTTTCACGTCCTGTTTTGTTAAGGTCTTGTATTCTATTGGTGAGAAATCACTAACTTGATTACCCATTTTCACATGTTAATGCAGGTCAGTGTTGCAGTTCATAGATTGTAAAGTACTTAACACTTATATTTTCATTTCTCTAGTGCCTAGTGCAGGAGATACTCCATATGCATATTTATCTAAGAATGCAATGGTAATAAGAAGTATTTATTAACTTTCTAATATTTACTTTAAATTTTGAAAGTATTTTTCTTTGGCCAAATACTTTGCTACCTGTTAAACAATAAAAATATCAGTTTACAAAGATTTGTTCCATGAAGTTCAAAGTCTTGTTCTATCCATGCTTCCTTCTGCATGTAGTCTTCATATCATTATTATTTTCATCAGAAAACATGAATATGGATTGATTTACCCTAAATATATATATATATAATATGTCACTGACTCAATGGACATGAGTTTGTGCAAGCTCTGGGAGAGGGTGGAGGACTGGGAAGCCTAGTGTGCTGCAGTCTATGGGGCTGCAAAGAGTCAGACATGACTGAGCAACAATATGTCACTACATAAATGAAGTTACTTAGTTTTATATAGAGGTTATTTCACAGAACTCATATATAAATATATCTACAAACAAGACATCTGTTGTAAATATCCCTTGCAATAAATTTCTCTAGATCATGTGAGATAATTTGAAAGTGTCTGATGTTTTGCAGTTGACTAGATTGACTCTGAAAATCTATCGCAAGAAATTAGCTGGATATTGCACAGTTATTCACAGTTGTTCTTATGTCATTAAGTCAACTAAGATTACTGGACCACAAAATGAACATTCCAGTTATTTGGGCAGACTCATCTGAATGGAAATGATTATGCATTGATCAAATCAGATTCTCTAGGGCATCATTATTATGAGAACTGAAATGCTTGAACTCATCATACTTTTTGTTGATTCATTAATTCTCTATCTAGCTTCTCCCTAATACAGAATTCACTGACTGAAAATAACTTTAAGAAACAATATTTGCCCATTTTTTTCTGTTTCATTATACTTTACTCTGAAAATGTGAAGAGTTAAATTTTCAAGTTGACAAGATTGCAAAAATGATAGTATTATATGTAACAATATTTTTAAAGTATTCAAACAAAAAACATATTTATAATATAACTAGTTTCCATATGGATCAACATTTTTAAATGTACTTTGCTACACATTCCAATAAATAACAACAGAAATAATTACATGAATGTGTGTGTGCATGTTCCCAGTGCAATGTTTATTATTAGCAGTTATAAATTAGAGGTGTTTAAGTCACTTGGAACTGGCTATTTTTCCAGGTAGCATTTTTGGAAAAATAAAAGATGGATACGAAATACCTTTAAAATAACAGTAGCTTTTATCTCTCACTTTGTCTCTTTTGTTCTCTGGAGCCTAGACTATAGTCTCAGTAAATTGTTGCTCCATGAATGATGAAAAGGAAAATGTTATAGCGACACTTCATTCCATGGAAAGGCACAAATAAGGAGACAAACATTTAGATAAGTTATATGTTTTATTATTTTATAAGAATCTATATTATAAAGGCAGTAGGTAAAAATCCATCTTTTAACTTCCAACTCAAATATTTTATTTCTGCTTAAACCATCTTAACTCCTTTACATATTAACCCGTCAGTTCAGTTCAGTCGCTCAATTGTGTCTGACTCTTTGCCACCCCATGAATCGCAGCACGCCAGGCCTCCCTGTCCATCACCAACTCCCGGAGTTCACTCAGACTCACGTCCATCGAGTCAGTGATGCCATCCAGCCATCTCATCCTCTGTTGTCCCCTTCTCCTCCGGCCCCCAATCCCTCCCAGCATCAGAGTCTTTTCCAATGAGTCAACTCTTCGCATGCGGTGGCCAAAGTACTGGAGTTTCAGCTTCAGCATCATTCCTTCCAAAGAAATCCCAGGGCTGATCTCCTTCAGAATGGACTGGTTGGATCTCCTCACAGTTCAAGGGACTCTTAAGAGTCTTCTCCAACCCTTAGGAGTTAATTATTTGTATGACACTTCAGATACTTCATAATAGTGTACTCATACAGTATTTATCTTTTTGTAACTGGCTTATCTCACTTAGCATAATGTTTTATGTAGAATGTAACATAATTCCCTTCCTTTTTAAGGCTGAATTATATTCCAAGTATGTATATACCATATTTTGTTTATTCAGTGATCCTTTGATGGACATTTGGGCTGCTTCTACCTCTTGGTTATTGTGGATACTTTGCTGTGAACACTTGTGTGTGTAGATATCATTTCAAGGTCCTACTCTGAATCCCTTTGGGTATATACCCAGAAGTGGGATTGCTATTTTTATTCTTTTGGGAAACCTCCATACTGTTTTCCAAAGCAGGTGCATGATTTTACAATCACATCCTACAGTCCACAAGAGTTCTCCTTTGTCTATATCCTTGAAAAAAAACTTCTTTTCTGTTTCTATTCCTTTCTTTATTCCTTCCTTCCTTCCCTCCCTCTTTTCTTTCTTATTGACAGTTAATTAATGGCTATGGGATGATATCCTATTGTGGTTTTAGTTTACATTTCTCTGATGATTATTGATGTTGAGCATCTTGTTACATTTGCTTAAGTCTTTTGCCTATTTTTAAACTGGGTTATTTCAATTTTTGTTGTTGAGTTGTAGGAGTTCTTTATATATTCTAGATCCCAACCTCATATCAAATGTATGATTTGTAACTATTTTCTTCTATAGTCTAATCTATGCTGCAGATTACCTTTTCACTCTGTTGATTGTATCTTTTGATGCACAAAAGTTTTCAAATTTTATTTACTCCCATGTGTCTATTTTTTGCTTTTGATGTCTGTTGTTTTAGGTGTCATACCCAACAAGGTATTGCCAAATCCAATTTTATGAAATTGGTGTCCTGTTTTCTTACAGGTGTTTTATGGTTTTAAGTCTTACTTTTGAGTTTTTAATCCATTTGAGGTAATTTTTGTATGTGGGATAAGGACAGAATTTATTTGTTGGATTATAATACCTAGTTCTCTCAACACAATTTGTTGAAGACACTGTCATTTTAGCATTTGAGTGATTTTGGCATCTTATAGATTTTTTTTCAGTTTAAAATAAAAGCACCCTACTGATGCAGATTGAGTGGAGATGCAGAAGTAGGTACTATTAATAGAATAGTAAAGAAAAGAGTAGAAAGCGACATGATTTTTTTTCAAATTTCACAATGTATGACATTTGCACTCAGCTGCAACAGAACATATAAAAATGTATTATTAGTAAAATATATTAAAAGATAATGGATCACATAAAAATGTATACATAGTACTACAAATTATATTAAACATAGGGAAGTACTTTTTTGGTAAAATTTCATGCTACATTCCTCTTGACAGTTTATAGAATCTACTCTGCCAGATGATAGATGTGATCTGATTTGTCTCAGTGATGACAAATTTTATCTCATAGTTCACTGCATAAAATTTTCATAAAAATTCATGTGATCATTTAGGTCCTGATCCTATTTCATGGAGCTTAGCAGTGGCTATTGAAATCCATTCAAAGTTCAAAGCAAGATATATATTTAAAACAACCTACAGAGTGGAGAAGTAAAATCTGGGTTTTTCAAAGTGGTTAATTTTGAAAAAGGAGCAGTAATAGAAAACATGTAAGTTCCATTTTTTTTATTGGAGTATAATTTACAATATCATGTTAGCTTCAACTGTACAGCAAAATGAATAACTTATACATATATTCACTATTTATTAAATTATTTTCCTATATGTCATTAAAGAGTATTTACAAAAGTTCAGTATGCTATGCAGTAGATCCTTATGGCTCTCTATTTCATATGTAGTAGTGTGTATATGTCAGGCCTAGCCTCCCAAGTTATCCCTCTCTCTTACACACCCACACTGTCTACCATGATAATCAAAAATTTGTTTCCTACATCTGTGATTCTATTTCTGTTTTGGAAAATAAGTTCATTTGCACTACTTTTTAGATGCCATATATGATCAATATAACAGCATTTGTCTTTCTATGTCTCACTAACTATATTTAGTATGACAACCTTTTTTTAAATTTATTTATTTATTTTTATTGAAGGATAATTGCTTTACAGAATTTTGTTGTTTTCTGTCAAACCTCAACATGAATCAGCCACAGGTATACATATGTCCCCTCCCTCTTGAAACTCTCTTCCATCTCTCTCACCATCACACCCCTCTAGGTTGATACAGAGCCCCTTATGAGTTTCCTGGGTCATACAGCAAATTCTGATTGGCTATCTATTTTACCTTGGTAATGTAACTGTCCATGTTACTCTTTCAATACTTCTCACCGTCTCCTTCCCTTTCCCGCGTCCATAACTCTATTTTCTATGTATGCTTCTACGTTGCTGCCCTGTAAATAAGTTCTTCATATGGTTTTTCTAGATCCTCTATATATGCATTAAAATACAATATCTGTCTTTCTCTTTCTGACTTACTTTACATAATAGGTTCTGAGTTCATCCACCTCAGAATTTACTCAAATGCATTCCTTTTTACACGACTGAGCAACTGAACTGAACTGAACTGAATTGAACTGAATATTCCATTGTGTATATGTACCACAACTTCTTTATCCATTTATCTGTCAATGGGCATCTAGGTTGCTTCCATGTTCTAACTATTGGAAATAGTGCTGCAATGAAAAACAGGATACATGTATCTTTTTCAACTTTTGTTTCCTCAGGGTATATGCCTGGAAGTGGGATTTCTGGATCATTTATTTCCAGTTTTTTAAGGAATCTCCATACTTCTTCCATGGTGGCTGTTTACATTCCCACCAATGGTACAAAACCACGCCCTCTGCAGGATTTATTGTTTGTAGACTTTTTGATGATGGCCATTTTGACCAGTGTGAGAAAATATTGCATTGTAGTTTTGATTTGTGTTTCTCTAATAATGAGTGATGTCGTTGAGCATCTTTTCATGAGTTTGTTATGCCATCTGTATGTCTTCCTTGGAGAAATGTCTGTTTAGGTCTTTTTCCCAGTTTTTCATTGGGTTCTTTGTTTTTCTGGTATTGAGTTGTATCAGTTGCTTGTATATTTTGGAAATTAATCCTTTGTCAGTTGTTTCATTTACTATTATTTTCTGACATTCTGAGGGTTGTCTTTTCACCTTGCTTATAGTTTTCCTTTGCTGTGCAAAAGCTTTTAAGTTTAATCAGCTTCCACTTGTTTACTTTTTTTCCCCTTTTATTTATTTATTTTTTTAATTAATTTTTATTTTTTTAGTTTGTTTTGCTTTACAATACTGTATTCGTTTTGCTACACATCGACATGAATCAGTCACGAGTGTACATGAACTCCCAATCCCGACCCCCACCTCNGGTGATTGCTCTGCTCTATGTACGGATGCTTGGTATATAAAATGATGCAGCAAAACCAGTGTTTATTAAACAGCAAACTGTGTCTCTGGGATGGGGATGTAAAGAAGGCAGTAACCTCCTTTGCCTTTTCTAAACCTGTGAACACATAACAGCCTCCTTTGATGAAGTGCCTCCCTTGTGTCAGGCACTCCACTGAGTACTTTATGTATCTCTCATCTGACCCCTCCCTCTTCGGTGTAGGTATTTTTTTATTATTTCTCTGGTCGACTGTATCATTGCTTGCCAGGCATTCTCGTTTCCCTCTCTGTGATGGAATCTCTGCCTCTCCCTCCTCTGCATTAGAATCTCTGCCTATTAAACCTGAGAGTAGCTGTGAGACCTGCAGTGGCCGGTGAAATGCATGCAGAAGTGACAGACACGATTTCTGGGCATATGGTTCAAGCTGATGATTCTCTGTGTCTTTCTTTGCTTTCCCTTCTTCCACATTTTAAGTTTGGAAGTGAAAGCGACTTAAGCAAAGCTTCAACCAATCCATGACATTTCTGTCATATGAGGAAGAGTTACACTTTTTGTTGTTACAAGCCACCAAGAGTTTTCAGATCATATACAGTATCACCTGATGCATCCTACCGATATACTGTCATTTTATGAATAAAGAAAACAAACATTCAGAAACATTTAAATAATGTGACTGCCGTGAAGAACAGTAAATAGAATAACTAGATTTAGAGCCTAAGCCTGTTCAGACTGCTGAGTCCTTTCTCTTAACCACTTTTCAATACATATTGGAATCGAAATGTATATCAGTTACAAAACTAGAACACGGGACAGAGAAATGTAGTTTTTTGGGCCACAGAAAGTTCCACTCCAAATGGAGTTTACTTATTTTTTTAATTTATTTTTTTTTATCGAAGGATAATTGCTTTACAGAATTTTGTTGTTTCCTGTCAAACCTCAACATGAATCAGCTATCAGTCAGTTCAGTTCAGTTGCTCAGTCGTGTCTATCTCTTTGTAACCCCATGAATCACAGCATGCCAGGCCTCCCTGTCCATCACCAACTCCCGGAGTTCACTCAAATTCATAGCCATCAAGTCGGTGATGCCATCCAGCCATCTCATCCTCTGTCATCCCCTTTCCCTCTCGCCCCCAATCCCTCCCAGCATCAGAGTCTTTTCCAATGAGTCAACTCTTTGCATGAGGTGGCCAAAGTACTGGAGTTTCAGCTTTAGCATCAGTCCTTCCAAAGAAATCCCAGGGCTGATCTCCCTTAGGATGGACTGGTTGGATCTCCTTGCAGTCCAAGGGACTCTCAAGAGTCTTCTCCAACACCACAGTTCAAAAGCATCAATTCTTCAGCACTCAGCCTTCTTCACAGTCCAACTCTCACATCCATACATGACCACTGGAGAAACCATAGCCTTGACTAGATGGAACTTTGTTGGCAAAGTAATGTTTCTGCTTTTGAATATGCTATCTAGGTTGGTCATAACTTTCCTTCCAAGAAGTAAGCATCTTTTAATTTCATGGCTGCAATCACCATCTGCAGTGATTTTGGAGCTCAAAAAAATAATCTGACACTGTTTCCACTATTTCCCCATCTATTTCCCATGAAGTGATGGGACCAGATGCCATGATCTTCATTTTCTGAATGTTGAGCTTTAAGCCAACTTTTTCACTCTCCTCTTTCGCTTTCATCAAGAGGCTTTTTAGTTCCTCTTCACTTTCCGCCATATGGGTGGTGTCATCCGCATATCTGAGGTTATTGATATTTCTCCCGGCAATCTTGATTCCAGCTTGTGCTTCTTCCAGCCCAGTGTTTCTCGTGATGTACTCTGCGTATAAGTTAAAATAAGCAGGGTGACAATGTACAGCCTTAGGTATACATATATCCCCTCCCTCTTGAACCTCCCTCCCATCTCCTTCCCCATCTCACCCCTCTGGGTTGATACAGAGCCCCTTTTTGAGTTTCCTTAGTCATACAGCAAATTCCCGTTGGCTATCTATTTTACATATGGTAATGTAAGTTTCCACGTTACTCTCTCCATCCATCTCACCCTCTCCTCCCCTCTCCCCATGTCCATAAGTCTGTTCTCTATGTCTGTTTCTCCATTGCTGCCCTGTAGAAAATTCTTCAGTACCATTTTTCTAGATTCCATATATATGTGTTAGTATACGATATTTATCTTTCTCTTTCTGACTGACTTCACTGTCTATAATAGGCTCTAGGTTCATCCACCTCATTAGAACTAACTCAAATGTGGGTTTTTTTTGTGGCTGAGTAATATTCCATTGTGTATATGTGCCACAACTTCTTTATCTACTCATCTGTCGATGGGCATCTAGGTTGCTTCCTTTTTCTAGCTATTGTAAATAGTGCTGCAGTGAATGATGGGATACATGTGTTGTTTCCAATTTTGGTTTCCTTGGGATGTATATCTAGGAGTGGGATTGCTGGGTGGAGTTTACTTTTGAGTGTTAAGAATTTTCCAGGCACTCTGCACCATCCTGTGAATATGCTAAAAAACATTTATTAATAATTTCTTTTATGAGTGAATGGTATGGTGTGTATTTATATATCAAATAAGCTATTTTTAAATTCCTAAGGGTAAATGGCATAGTTTCTTTTTTTTTTTTTTTAAGGTATTCTTAGGTTAGCTTATGTATTATTATGTATGCTTGCTTCTTAGGTTAGCTAAAAAAAAAATAGCAGTGTTAAATTTTGCATTGTAAGTATGCATATACTTCCCAACAAAGTTATAATCTGAGAGAGCTTTCACTGTGAATGAATTGCAGGGACATCTGAATGCAAATATTAATGTATATTATATACTCCCACACACTGAGTGACTTTGTTGGCTCCTAGTGTATATATATTCAGTACCAGGTAGAAAATGATGACTAATTTGATAATTGCAGGGCAATAAAAGTGAGCCTTAACATTGCTTTTAAAAATATACCATATATAAATTACTTTTCAAAATTAAGCCTGTTTTCATTCATTTTTTTTCCATTCATTTTTTTCCTTTGCTTTTTAAGTTCATTAAAAAATCACAAACACTGAGATGATTACCAGCTTGTAATAGGAAAACTCCATATGAAAACAACAGATAGAAATACTATTTTCTTGATCTGTTAGGCGTTCTAGGTCCTTACCTACAAAGTAGTCAGCATTGTATTTTAAGCAGCCTTGATACTGCAACCCTTACATTAAAAATGAACTTGTATTAAAATATTAATAGATACCGTTTCTATGCTGTTTGCTACAAGGGCTCCTCAAAACACACACAGGCCTGTGTGCACACATGGCTGCTCACACACTTGCCTGTTTTGTTGTTGTTTAGTCGCCCAGTCGTGTCCCACTCTTTGTGATTCCATGGACTGCAGCACGCCAGGCCTCACTGTCCTTCACCCTCTCCAGAGTTTGCCCAAATTCATGAGTAGGTGATGCCATTTAACCATCTCATCCTCTGATGCCCTCTTCTTCCTCTGCCCTCAATCTTTCCCAGCATCAGGGACTTTTCCAGTGAGTCATCTGTTTGCATCAGATGACCAGAATACTGGAGCTTCAGCTTCAGCATCAGTCCTTCCAGTGAATATTCAGGGTTGATCTCCCTTAAGATTGACTGATTGGATCTTGCTGTCCAAGGGACTTTCAGAAGTCTTCTCCAGCACCACAGTTTGGAGGCATTCTGCCTTTACAGTCCAGCTGTCACAACCATACGTAACAACTGGGGAGACCACAGCCTTGAATGTACAGACCTTTGTCGGCAGAGTGACGTCACTCGCTTTCAGTCTCTCTTACCCACCTCAGAGCTTAGGGTTGCTCTTGACTGCTGTTCTTGAGCACACCATTTATAAATTACTTCCATAAGAATATACATTGTGATTTTAATCCAAAGCTCCAGCAGATTTTTAGAGCTCTAACCCATGTTGAGGTTACCTGGAAAGTGTCTGATCTTGGCTTCTAAAATTGTTTGTTGCTGTTCAGTTACTAAGTTGTGTCTGACTCTTTGTGACCTATGGACTGTAGCAGGCAAGGACTCCCTGTCCCTCACACTGCTCTCATCCTCTGCCGCCCTCTTCTCCTTTTGCCTTCAGTCTTTCCCAGCGTCAGGATCTTTTCCAGTGACTCAGATTGTTTGTATCAGGTGGCCAAAGTTCTACAATAAGGCAGGCCAATTATCTGCTTGTATACCTGCCTGAATATGTGCTTATCTACCTTCTTTAGCCAAGTAGAACTAATGGAAAGTTTGTTCTACTGTCAAATAGCAATTATATTTTAAATATTTTTGTATGTGGATGTAGTTTTGACTTAAATCTCTGTTTATATGTTTGGTGGTATATACTTGGCATAGTCCTAGCCATTGTAGAATCCAGAGAATGGAGTAAGACATGATTACTGCCCTTGTAGACCTTCTGTTTGGGAGGTATGCTGCCATGTTGCCTGGTAGATTTAAGGAAATATGTTGGTGATAGCGGGAACAGGTTATTGAGGCATCACAGAATAAGTCATCCTTTCTACTAGAGAATGTGGAACTCCAGACAAAACCTTAAAAATAGAGAAGAATTTTGAAAGGGGAAATAGTCCAAAGGTTATTCATTTGATGTTCAGTCACTCAGTTGTGTCCAATTCTTTGCGACCCCGTGGACTGCAGCACACGAAGCTTCCTTGTCCTTCACTATCTCCTGGAGTTTGCTCAAACTCACGTCCACTGAGTCGATGATGCCATCCAACCATCTCATCCACTGTCGTCCCCTTCTCCTCCTGCCCTCAATCTTTCCCAGCATGAGCGTCTTTTCCAATGAGCCGTCTCTTTGTGTCAGATGGCCAGAGTATTGGAGGTTATATGTAACCAACAGTATTAAGTGAGAAGAGGGATAGAAGGAAAAACAACAAAAAATATCTCCTTTGTCTCTTTGGGTTATGTTAATATATGTCAAGTTATGGTTCTTCTAGTGAAAGAAGTACAGACTTTATGCAAGGGGTGAGCTTATTTTTGTGTTTTGGTACCTACTTTATGAAGTTGTGAATTTCTGTAGTATGAAGCTGGAGATAATTACTGTTGGGAAATCTTACTTTGAGAGCCAAAGGGGAGAAAACCCACCAAATTTATCCTGCTTGTTTTCTATTAACATTTTAATTTGAAATCGTCATACTGTAATAGGGTGATGTTTCATCTAGTGAAATTCCTGTTTATAGTAGAAGGGCCACCCTGAGTGTTTCCAATAGAGACTGCACCCCTTCTGGCCCCCAGGTCATGTTCACTGGGAACCCCTTCCAAACGTATTTTTTTGCAAATCAGTACAAGTTATCACTCCTTCACTTACTAGTTAAGGAGGCTACCTTGTTGCAAAGCAATTCTGCCTGTTGATGCTTTAATTAATGTGTATGAAAATGTGTTAGTATGAATTTTAAACATTCTCCAAAGAAGAAGAATGTTAGATAATTTATGTCTTAAATGCTAACACATAAGCACTTTACTGGGTTGTCTTATTCTTACTATAGCCCAGTAACCCTATGAGGTGGGAATTACCACTGTCTTCATTCTTCAGATAAGAAAACCAGTGCACAGAGATTGAGAGTAGAACGTCAATTCACAAATTGTGTTACTTGTAAAGGTGTCTTTTTTTTTGGCCACAGTATGTATGTCGCAGGTTAGCTAAAGCTGAGTCCTGCCCCTTTAGAAAACAGAGATTTTTGTATAATTGTTTTTTTCACACTGTTCAAGAAGGCTGATACTCAGGTGTAAAAAAACAAGAGACGGAGAGTCATAGCAGGCGGCCAGTGTATTTACTCAGAGTCAGTAGTGATGATAAATGTTCAGGCCTGCCTCCCACAGCCTTATACATAGTAGTCTTGAATAAGGAGGTGAAGAGCCTTCTGACTAAATACCCAGCCAAGAAATGTAAGTTTTGTGAAGGAGAACTTCAGGTAATGTGTTAGCCAGTTATTTTGCTGCCAAATAAATTCTTGAACTTCAGTCCCGATTTAGTAATCTATATTCAACACAGTATGTTTGTGTGTGTTAGTCGCTCAGTCGTATATCCCAGTTAATTCCTGAAAGAGAAGGCTGATAAAGGATATCCATGAGTAATATCATTTGGTTATTTGAATTTCTTAATCAGAAGGATTGTTTTAAACCAACTAAGCTGCTCCTAAGAAAATAAGTTGCTTGAGTTTATCATTCTTTTCTTCCACTTTGGTCAAAAACTAGTATTCATAGTCAGTGGAAAGAAAATGAAGGGACAAAGGGCATGAGTGAAACATATACATGACTCAGCCCTGAACAGCAAAGAGGCAGTCACTTCTATGAAATTAGATGGCTCTTTGAGTCCACAAGAGCCCTCAAAATGCTTTTCTAATGATAAAATCAGATAGCAGAGGTGAGAGTACAGTATAGTACTTTGAAAACTAAAGTCACTGGACACATGCAAGTTACTAAAGAGCAGTTCCTTTCTTGACACTGTTATCTCTTTCGGACCCTTAGTGTCCACTCTCTCTCTCATCTCCCTCTTTTTCCCCCTTCCCCCTCCTACTTCCCCACCATTGATGGGCCATAAGTTCGGCACATTTTCCTTATTGCTCACATAAATGATTTCCTTACCTCAGTTTTCCTTTTACCATTCTTTTTCCCATCCACTTCATATCCTTGGAGGAATTGAGAACAATCTATGTATTTCCTAATTATTTCACTCAAGCCCGCTCTCTAACTTTGCCAGACAGATTCTTCTTCCTGCTCTTCCCTTCTTTCTCCTCTTTGGAACTCTGCAGCTTATAGGCAGATAGCAGTAGGTGACCAGAGGTGACCTGACTGGCTTGATTGTCTGATACTGTGCCTTTTGCACACTCAAAATAAGTGTTTGCTAACTAGCTGAAAAAGAAACAGGTGAGTCACAGATTTATTTTTCTGCTTTAGTATAAAAAAAAAAAAGTATTGACTTGCTGTAAATTTGGGAACTTTATTCAAGTACTCAAGGCAAGAATACTGAAGTGGCTTGCCATTCCCTTCTTCAGTGGACCACATTCACAAGCTGGAATCAAGATTGCTGGGAGAAATATCAATAACCTCAGATATGCAGATGACACCACCCTTATGGCAGAAAGTGAGGAGGAGCTAAAAAGCCTCTTGTTGAAAGTGAGAGAGGAGAGTGAAAAAGTTGGCTTAAAGCTCAACATTCAGAAAACGAAGATCATGGCATCTGGCCCCATCACTTCATGGGAAATAGATGGGAAACAGTAGAAACAGTGTCAGACTTTGTTTTTTTGGGCTCCAAAATCACTGCAGATGGTGACTGCAGCCATGAAATTAAAAGGCGCTTACTCCTTGGAAGAAAAGTTATGACCAACCTAGATAGTATATTCAAAAGCAGAGACATTACTTTGCCGACTAAGGTCCGTCTAGTCAAGGCTATGGTTTTTCCTGTGGTCATGTATGGATGTGAGAGTTGGACTGTGAAGAAGGCTGAGCGCAGAAGAATTGATGCTTTTGAACTGTGGTGTTGGAGAAGACTCTTGAGAGTCCCTTGGACTGCAAGGAGATCCAACCAGTCCATTCTGAGGGAGATCAACCCTGGGATTTCTTTGGAAGGAATGATGCTAAAACTGAAGCTCCAGTACTTTGGCCACCTCATGCGAAGAGTTGACTCATTGGAAAAGACCCTGATGCTGGGAGGGATTGGGGGCAGGAGGAGAAAGGGACGACCGAGGATGAGATGGCTGGATGGCATCACGGACTCAATGGACGTGAGTCTGAGTGAACTCCGGGAGTTGGTGATGGACAGGGAGGCCTGGCGTAGTCTGATTCATGGGGTCACAAAGAGTCGGACACGACTGCGTGACTGAACTGAACTGAACTGATTCAAGTACTCAGAATTCTACAGCTTCAACTGTTTGCCTTAAATATTGCTGTTTCTGCTGCTAATGTAACAGGCCAGAATATAACATTGCCTTCCGGCAAGGGATGAGTGGTGCTTATTTTGAAGAACTCAGAAATCTTTTTAGTCTCTAGGATTTACATGAATTTATCTCTGTTTCGTCACCTAAGAGAGGCAGTGACCATGAGGAAATAGCTCTTCTGTTAAATCCTCGGGAAGTCACGTTAAACTCCCAGATGCATCCTAGAGTGCAATCAGTGGACTTCACTTGAGGAGCCTAGAGGATTGGTCTGTTTTTAGCTGTGTTTATTCACTTGCATTTGTGAGAGGTGATCTGAAGGAAACCCTTCTCTGATTTATTAAAATGATTAATGTTTTCCCTTCCATCTTTCTCAAGGAAATGGCAAAAATCCTTCATCACCCCCGAGTCTATGCTTTTCTGCACATACCAGTTCAGTCTGCCTCTGACACTGTGCTCATGGAAATGAAAAGAGAATACTGTGTGGCTGACTTCAAAAGAGTGGTGGATTTTCTGAAAGACAAGTAAGTCTGTTAGCACTTAAGAAAATCACTGTTTCTTTTTTCTTTTAAAAGCATGTGGCAAAAATGCACTTATGGTAGCCACAATTAAAGGCACCAGAGAGAGGTGAGACTTTTGAAGCTTTCAAAGCCTTTAAGTTTTCCTTAGACACCCTTGATGTGGTTTTTTCTTTCCTCTCAGTTTTATCCACCTTCCATCTGTGCATCACACACCATTAATTTGTGTAAGGTTGCCAGTCTTCCTAAGGTAATGTGCATTGTGATCATTGCTGTACCTGACCTAGTAGATGAAAACTGCTTTAGCTTTGCTCTGCTTACATCTCCTTTCATGTGGCTTTTTGAAGTTGTCAACTGTTTCTGACATGGAGATAGGTCAGATCATGTCACTACAAAAGAGATAATTTTCTACAAAATAGCATTTTTGAAAGAGTATCTGGGAATGTCTTTGCTTTTACACACTTACCCCTGTAGTTTTCTTGAAGAATGGAGCTTTATAAGGAGGTTTTGAGATTCTGTTTTTTTAAAGTTCAAATTGCCATTGACCAAAATTAAGGCATATTTACACAATCTCAGACATGAATGATAATTTTGCTTCCACAGAAAACACTTGCAGCCTATAATTATATTCTTAAAAATCCTACTTCTCATCATCACCAAGGGTTGAATGCCTTCTATGATTATACAAGGCAGGAAATAGTGCCGGCCAAGGTCATTCGGAACGTTCTCAAGTCCAGGGCACTATTCTCCCCTTGGGGAATATGTCATTTATCTTGGCATATTTGTGGCATGGGTCTTTCTACTTTCCATAATTTTTTCCCCATAATTTTTTCCTCTGTTGTTTTTCTTAATTAAAATAAAACTTTTATTTCCATCTTGTTTATAATTATGTACCTTTGTACCAAGTACTACGTGGATATGATTGCTTTATACAAATTGTAAGCAATTATTTTTTCCACCTTCAATTAGCCACTTATTCTGACTACATACAAGTCTTTTTCTTCTGTTTACTTTCTCCTTCCTTCCTCATCTTCCCTTTATGTGTCTAATTTTTTTTTTCACCTCTAGGCGTTTCTTGATTATCCTAACCACCAAAAATAAAGACACTTGGTTTGCATTCAAGCAAATCCAGCTAATTGTTCAAATATTCAAATCAGTGAATGGAAAGTATACTTATTCTAGGATTTCATAATTATAATCATTAAGTATATACAACTTTCAAAGTAAAAAACAGAATAATGATGGATCTCTAATACTTCCTGATCTTGAGAACGGAGAGCAAAGCTAAAGAATAAGGATTTTTATGTTAGATGTCTGTTGTTGCCCTGTGTCCCCCCTTTGCATCTGTTCTAGCTTATTCTATGTAAAGATGTCTCATGTACAGACAAATTTGGGCACACCAGTATTGGTGAATGTCTTGTTTTTAGAATTACAAATAAATGGTGATATGTGCTGTGCTCAGTTGCTCGGTCATGTCTGACTCTTTTCCGACCCTATGGACTGTAGCCCATCAGGCTCCTCTGTCCATGGAATTCTCTAGGTAAGAATACTAAAGTGGGTTGCCATTTCTTCTTTGAAGGTATCTTCTTGACCTAGGGATCGAACTAGAGTCTGCTGCTTTGGCAGGAGGATTCTTTACCACTGGGCCACCTAGGAAGCCTCAAATAAATTGTTCCTCCTGTGAAACTTCTTGCCTTTTGCTACCAGAGCAGTAGCAGGTAATGCAGAAGCAATAGCAGATAAGCACATGGTTCATACACTTGCACAAGATTTTGCCGAGAGCAGACGTAGCCTGTTGTGCAAAGTAGACGAGCACTTTCCAAATAGTTTTATTAATGTGATTCAGTGAGATAAAGGAATCAACAGCTTCCTTTGCCTCCATTTGGTGAGTGCTAACTCAGTTGTTTGGGGAATTACTGTGGCTGCTTAACTGGACAACAATCTCCTGGCAAGTTCCAGCCTTTTATGCTACTCCAAAGATGGACCTTTTAAGTCTGTTGCCTTTTGAACACTTTCAGCAGCATCCATGAGCTGGAAAGGGGTCAAAAGATGGATCACGTCAAGGAATTAGAAAATAGTGCTGAGCTCATTTTTCTTTCTTTGGATTCTGAATTACTCTGAGGCATCCACAGAGCTTTTCTAGAATTACCCAAACTGTCTGGAAGACTCCAGAACCTACCCAGGGATCTCCAGGATTTCCAGCACTAGAAATAGAGGTCCCTGCAAGAGGGAATTAGAGATTGCTGGAGAAGATAGCCCATCCCACCCATCCAGCCACAGTTTCAGTTTCAGGTGCTGTGAATCACTGGAATTGGAAAACACGAGTCTAGCCAGTTAGGATCTAATTTTTTTTTTAAATTAACCCTTGTACTATTTATAGTTTTAGACAGTTCATCAAAACCAAAAAATTATATATTTTGTCCAGTTTGTCTTCTTGCTTGGACTAGTACAGGCTCACTCTTGTGCAGACTCTAATCTAACTTTACTCTTTAGTAGAAAACTTTTCCTGTCCTCTCAGGAAAGTCCATCTCTCCAGTGAATCATTTCCAGTGATGATGGACATATAGGAATAAATAAAATATTTTAAGCTCTGACATTTGCTTATTTTTCCCTATGAAAATCTCGCATAAGTTCAAGCCAAATAGATTCCTGCTTCTTGGAAACAGCAAAGTTTCATGGATTTCTATAGAATGCCAGTCTGGGTAATTGATCCAGCACATAGTTGTTTCATCCAGTGTTTATTAAAATTTAATACAGTTTGTCATTCTTAGAAAGAAGGTCTGATATTACCGTGTTGCTCCTCTGTTGTTGTTCAGCCTGTAAGTCATGCCTGACTCTTTGCAATCCCATGGACTGGAGCACACTGGGTTCCCCTGTCCTCTACTATCTCCCAGAGTTTGCTCACACTTTGTCCATTGAGTCAGTGATGCCATCCAACCATCTCATCCTCTGTCACCCCCTTCTTCTCCCGCCTTCAATCTTTCCAAGCATCAGGGTCTTTTCCAATGAATCAGCTCTTCACATCTAGTGGCAAAAGTATTGGAGCTTCAGCTTCAGTCCTTCCAATGAATTTTCAGGGTTGATTTCCTTTAGGATTGATTGACTGGCTTGATTTCCTTGCAGTCCAAGGGACTCTCACTTCCAGCACCACAGTTCTAAAGTGTCAATTCTTTAGCGATCAGCCTTCTTTATGATCCAACTCTCACCTCTGTACCTGACTACTGAAAAAACCATAGCTTTCACTATATGGCCTTTTGTCAGCAAAGTGATGTCTTTGTTTTTTAATATGCTGTCCTGATTTGTCATAGCTTTCCTTCCAAGAAGGACGCATCTTTTAATTTATGGCTGCAGCCACTGTTTGCAGTGATTTTGGAACGCAAGGAAATACTTTCTGTTTGCCCTGAAATGATGGGACCGGATGCTATGTTGCCCTATTTTGTGAGTAAGTGAAGTCGCTCAGTTGTGTCTAGCTCTTTGCGACCCCATGGACTGTAGCCCACCAGGCTCCTTCATCCATGGGATCCTCCAGGCAAGAATACTGGAGTCGGTTGCCATTTCCTTCTCCAGGGGATCGTCCTGACCCAGGGATCGAACTCAGGTCTCCCGGATTGCAGGCAGACGCTTTAACCTCTGAGCCACCAGGCAGCCCTACTTTGTGCCTCACACTAAATGCGTGACAGTGGTGCTCACTTCCAATGGTAGGTCTGGTGCTCGCTTCTTGCTTTTTAGCTTCTGTGTAAGCGTGGCCCTTTTTATTTGCATCTTGTTTCCTCTGAAGCCTTTTCTGTAATGAACCTTTAACAAATAAAGACTTATGTTAATTCATTTTTTCTCCAGCAGTGTGACGCTTCTCAAATAATCATGTTATGAATTAGGGACGAGGCATTTCCTAATCTGTTTCTTCAAAAAATCCAATCTTTAAAACAACCTCTGCATTTAAGAGTGAAATCCACACTATGGGATTTTACCTGAAGCTGCATGCTTTTAAACTCCTCATTCAGCAGTATTTGTGGTGCCATGTTTCTCAGACAGCAGAGGTGAAATCTTTTTAATTAATTTTCTTTACAGTTGAAATTGGCCCATGTTTTAGCTAGGAGCAGTTGAAGTTTACATATGAGCCAACTTGAAGCTGATTCATTATTCTCTTCAGTTGGTTGAAAGTTGGCAGCTACTATCATAACAGCAGCTGGATTGAAGATAACCTAGAAGTGTTGGCACGTGTGGAGGCATATGGGACTTTATTAAATCATGCAACCTTTGCAAAGAAAAGTGTCTGAATTACTTAATATACTAATTTAAAACAGCTGGTCACGAGCAGACACTCATATGACTGAAATTATTCTATTCAAATTTATTAATCTAGTTGGAAAATTAACCATAATCCTTTGATGTTTTTATTTAAATGAATAAGATGATTTCTTGAAAGATGTGATGGGATTTATAGGGATATGGAAGGAGACTATATAGAACAAAGCATGAGATGCAATTCAGGTTTTCAAGAGATTTAATAATTTCAAGTGTTTTAATAATTTTTAGTAAATACCTCGTAAATTTACTTTCATTCCCTGTCACTTTACTGGTTTGTCTGTTGTCTTTTTAACATAATACTTGGATTTAAGAAAATAGAATGTTTGAATCATTTACTTTTATTTTCTCGTGTAATTTTAAAGAGTTACCTCCCAGTGAGAGAATTTTTCACCATGATATATGAGGAGATTGTAATTAGGGTTCCCAGGACCTTGGGGCCTTAGATATAAACTTTGAGTCCTTCCTCATTTGAGCTGTGTTGAATTTAGAGTCACTCCCCAATGAAAGCTATGTATTGTCAGACATGTTTTAAAAATGATAACATGCAGAATTCTCCTCTCAATCATGTGTTCTAATGCTAAGTAAAACAACTGCTTAGTCCTCAGATTCACACATGAATGTGTCAACGGAACAAGCAAGAATGTCAATTGATAGATGCATCTTAAGAAATGAGATAGTTTATGAATTAAAAGACCTAACTGTTTACACATATTATTTTGTTAAAAGTCCAGTGGCCTTGTGGTTTGTGTTAAGTAGACCTTAAACATGGGAGACAAGATTCATCTCCTAGGCAAGGGTGGGATGATTTGAGAGAATAGCATTGAAATGTGTATTACCATGTGTAAAATAGATGACCAGTGCAAGTTCAATGCATGAAGCACGGCACCCAAAGTCAGTACGCTGGGACAACCCAGAGGAATGGGGTAGGGAGGAAGGTGGGAGGGGAGTTCAGGATGGGGGGACCCATGTGTACCTATGGCTGATTCATGTCGACATATGGCAGAAACCATCACAATATTGTAATTATCCTCCAATTAAAATAAATTAATTAATCTAAAAAAGAATATGTGATATGACACCCTCCTTGAGAGGATCTTCCCAACTCAGGGATCAAACCCAGGTCTCCCACATTGCAGGTGGATTCTTTTACCCTCTGAGCCACGAGCAAAGTCCTATAGATACACAGTGGACTTAAAAACAAAACAAAACAAAACAATTCATCTCCCTTACTCAGTAAATAAAATTTGAGTGAATTAATGACCAGTTTATTTTTACTTGCAAATTGCATGGGTCTAAAGTAAGTCACACCATATGATAGCATCTTTGTGTTGCCTTGTAATTTTATGATATCTGCTGTCTCAGAATTTACCTTTATCATTTGTCCCTTTCGTCCTATGACATCCATTCACACACCCCTAAGTTTACTATACTCAGATTTCCCACAGAAATGCCAATAACCAATAACTAGTGAGCATTCAAGGGTAAAGAGGAATCTTCTGGTGGCAAAAGCAAAGTAGAGGTGAAGTGGCAGCTTTGCAGAGCAAGTTCTGACCTCTGATCTCTCCACTCTACACTCAGACAGCGAAGGGTCACAAGGGCACGAAGCTGGGGTCACCCGGGCAGGCTGATTTCTCTGAGTGAGTCATGGAATTACCATGTCCAGTCTTCCTATGCCCCATTTTAACCAGCTATCTGCAAAAAAGTAATGCTCTCTTTTTAGCATGCTGAGTTCTTTTTCTTCCTTTCATGTGCCCATGCTGGAGCACAATCTGATAAAAGGCAAATTGTTATTAAACTTGTATTTTATTCCATCCCCTCCCACCTCCATCTTGTTTTATTCCTAGTGGCTTGGCAACTAGCAATATTTGTCACAATAGAAGAAAAGAAAATCGCCCCCCCCCCCAAAAAAAAGAATGATTCAAGAAGGATTCAGTAATTAAGTTTTCTTCCAGATGCCTTCCCAGATGTGTTTCTGTTCACTGAATACCCACCTCCAAAATAACTTAGGCAAAACACTTCCCTCAAATATATTTTCTGGCTCTTTATCATAATCTTTAATATCTTTAACTCAATTGTTATTTTGAGGAGACCCTAGGGTCTTTTTTACACTTTTATCTTTTGTCAGATTTTTTTCAGAGGTAGTAAAGTTCTGCTCTTCTCCCTTCTCTCCTTTGATGCTTTTAAATTTTTTCAAGAGAATAAATGCATATCATTGGAGCAGTTACTTAGTCAAAAGCAATTACTTTTTTCTTTTTGA
Organism: Aepyceros melampus; assembly: GCA_006408695.1. Lineage (NCBI taxonomy): Eukaryota > Metazoa > Chordata > Mammalia > Artiodactyla > Bovidae > Aepyceros > Aepyceros melampus. The sequence continues at coordinate 461,058 of SJXQ01002686.1, forward strand.
ACATGGTATTATGTTTATATTTGGAAGATTTTGATATCATATAGCAAATACCATTTTACTTGTGGATTACCCCAAACTTGATTCATTGGTTTGAAGGTAATTAAATTTTCTATTGATTTAGCTGTTTTCCTTCTAGCCCAGTTAAGAGAAAAGTCTCATCACTCCTAACCTCTTCCCACCTTCTTTTGTAATATGATTGTAATATAATATTTCTTGTAGAAACTGAGATGTTTCTTCAATCCTTTGTATGTTTTCTCTACCTAAGTGTTTTCTTGTAAACATTAGAGGCTGTAAAGTCGTATACTAATTGTAAGTATTTTTCCTTTCAGGTGCTGCTTTTTTTTCGTAAGGCTCACACATTATCATAATGTTGTTACAGAAACCTAGGCAAGTATGTAGGTTAGGTGTTTTCAATCTGCGCTATAGGATGACGTCAAGGTTCACATGGTTAAAAAGACTTGTTGAAATCCCATAGTGACTTAATTCATTATAGGACTAGATCTTCAATATCCACTGTGTTTCAGTCTTCCATCTGATTCTAATAATGTTAATTAAATGGTTCAATTTTTTACTTATCTGTTTTGTGCCTAACACTATAATAACTGGAACAAAAACAACACGTATATTTATGTATGTAAAAGTCATGGTTCAGCTTGTCTGTGAGTGACAGAAAAAAAAATAATAATGGCATAAAGAGAGTAGTTTATTTTTCAGTCATGTAAATGAAGTCCAGAGCTAGGAAACAGGTCTTTATAAGGCTCTGGCGTATCAGGGATGTGGGCAGGATAAAGCTTTCATCTCATGGTCCAAGGTTGAGCTCCAGCCATCAGATGTGCATTCTAGTCTGTCGGAATGTGAGAGGCAAAGAGTATGTGTTCCTTCTCTGTAAATGCTTTCTGAAAGTCACACATGTTACTTTGTTTGTATCCAGTTGATCAGAACCTAGTCATGTGTCTGCACTTGGCAGAAAGAAAGACTAAGAAAGGTAACCTTTATCTTGAGTGCCTTCGTCCCCATTTGTAAATGAAGAGCTCTGTTAGAAATAAGAGTAGGTCAGATAGTGGGGAACAACTAGTAGTCTCTGTCTCAGTCTGTCCCACCAAATCACTCTTCTTGCCTCATACAGAGTTCAGCCTTTATCTGAGAGAGATAACCCAAGCCCCATCTAGTTACCCTTTCCTACTGTACCATGACTTATGGTTGATGCTCCTTCCTTTTTAGAAGGTCCAGATGTGGCTTTCTGTGGACTGATGAAAACTAAAGAGTGGTATAAAGTCTTTGTTTAAAATGAATTAAAAGTAAGATGAATATTATGACTTTTTTCTTTTTTTAATTTAAATTTATTTAATTGGAGGCTAATTACTTTACAATATTATATTGGTTCTGCCACATATCAACATGAATGCCCCACGGGCATACACGTGTTCCCCATCCTGAACCCCCCTCCCACCTC
>SJXQ01002687.1:0-140605 GCA_006408695.1 Aepyceros melampus
TCCACCATGACCTGCCTGTTGTGGGTGGCCCTACAGGGCATGGCTTAGTTTCATTGAGTTAGACCAGGCTGTGTTCCATGGGATTAAATTGCCTAGTTTTCTGTGATTATGGTTTCAGTGTGTCTGCCCTCTGATGCCCTCTCGCAACACTTATCATCTTACTTGGGTTTCTCTTAACTTGGACGTGGGGTATCTCTTCACGGCTGCTCCAGCAAAACACAGCTGCTGCTCCTTACCTTGGATGAGGGGTATCTCCTCACTGCCGCCCCTCTTGACCTTGAACGTGGAGTGGCTCCTTTTGGCCATCCCGTACCCATGCAGTCACTGCTCCTTGGACGTGGGGTTCCAAAGAATAGTAAGAAGAGATAAGAAAGCCTTCCTTCAATCAATGCAAAGAAATAGAGGAAAACAACAGAATGGGAAAGACTAGAGATCTCTTCAAGAAAATTAGAGAAACCAAGGGAACATTTCATGCAAAGATGGGCTCAATAAAGGAAAGAAATGGTATGGACATAACAGAAGCAAAAGATATTAAGAAGAGGTGGCAAGAATACATGGAAAAACTGTACAAAAAAGATCTTCATGACCCAGATAATCATGATGGTGTGATCACTCATCTAGAGCCAGACATCCTGGAATGTGAAGTAAAGTGGGCCTTAGAAAGCATCATTATGAACAAAGCTAGTGGAGGTGATGGAATTCCAGTGGAGCTATTGCAAATCCTGGAAGATAATGCTATGAAAATGCTGCACTCAATATGCCAGGAAATTTGGAAAACTAAGCTGTGGCCACAGGACTGGAAAAGGTCAGTTTTCATTTCAATCTCAAAGAAAGGCAAAGCCAAAGAATGCTCAAACTACTGCACAATTGCACTCATCTCACATGCTAGTAATGAAATGGTCAAATTCTCCAAGCCAGGCTTCAGCAATACATGAACCATGAACTTCTAGATGTTCAAGCTGGTTCAGAAAAGGCAGAGGAACCAGAGATGGAATTGCCAACATCTGCTAGATCATCAAAAAAGCAAGAGAGTTCCAGAAAACCATCTATTTCTGCTTCATTGACTATGCCAAAGCCTTTGACTGTGTGGATCAAAATAAACTGTGGGAAATTCTTCAAGAGATGGGAATACCAGACTACCTGACCTGCCTCTTGAGAAACCTATATGCAGGTCAGGAAGCAACAGTTAGAACTGGACATGGAACAACAGACTGGTTCCAAATAGGAAAAGGAGTACATCAAGGCTGTATATTGTCACCCTGCTTATTTAACTTATATGCAGAGTACATCATGAGAAATGCTGAGCTGAAGGAAGCAGAGCTGAAATCAAGATTTCCAGGAGAAATATCAGTAACTTCAGATATGCACATGACACCACCCTTATGGCAGAAAGTGAAGAGGAACTAAAAAGCCTCTTGTTGAAAGTGAAAGAGGAGAGTGAAAAAGTTGGCTTAAAGCTCAACATTCAGAAAACGAAGATCATGGCATCTGGTCCCATCATGTCACGGGAAATAGATGGGGAAATAGTGGAAACAGTGTCAGACTTTATTTTGGGGGGTTCTAAAATCACTACAGATGGTGATTGTAGCCATAAAATTAAAAGACGCTTACTCCTTGGAAGGAAAGTTATGACCAACCTAGATGACATATTAAAAAGCAGAGACATTACTTTCCCAACAAAGGTCCATCTAGTCAAGGCTATGGTTTTTCCTGTGGTCGTGTATGGATGTGAGATTGGACTGTGAAGAAAGCTGAGTACTGAAGAATTGATGCTTTTAGACTGTGGTGTTGAAGAAGACTCTTGAGAGTCTGTGGTGTTGGAGAAGACTCTTGAAAGTCCCTTGGACTGCAAGGAGATCCAACCAGTCCATTCTGAAGGAGATCGGCCCTGGGGTTTCTTTGGAAGGAATGATGCTGAAGCTGAAACTCCAGTACTTTGGCCACCTCAGGCAAAGAGTTGACTCATTGGAAAAGACCATGATGCTGGAGGGATTGGGGGCAGGAGGAGAAGGGGACGACTGAGGATGAGATGGCTGGATGGCGTCACTGACTCCATAGGCATGGGTCTGGGTGAACCCCGGGAGTTGGTGATGGACAGGGAGGCCTGGTGTGCTGCGATTCATGGAGTCACAAAGAATCGGACACGACTGAGCGACTGAACTGAACTGAACCCTGAATATTCATTGGAAGTGCTATTGCTAAGTGGAAGCTCCAATACTTTGGCCACCCAATGTGAAGAGCTGACTCATTGGAAAAGACCTTGATGCTGGGAAAGATAGAAGGCAAAAGGAGAAGGGGGCAGCAGAAATGGGATGGTTAGATAACATCACCAACTCAGTGGACATGAATATGAGCAAACTCCAGGAGATAGTGGAGGACAGAGAAGCCTGGTGTGCTACAGTCCATGAAGAGTCACAAAGATTTGGAAACAACCTAGCAACTGAACAACAACAAAAGACACTGCAGTTTTCAAACAATGTGTGGGAGTATAAGCTGACACAATAGCTTTGGAATATAACAATATCTACTAAACCTAAACATAAATCCTGCCACCAAGCAATTCAAATTTTAATAGACATATACATTCAGTTCTGTTCAGTAGCCCAGTCGTGTCCAATTCTTTGCAACCCCATGAACCACAGCACGTAAGGCCTCCCTGTCCATCACTAACTCCTGGAGTTTACCTAAACTCATGTCCATTGAGTCGGGGATGCCATCTAACCATCTCATCCTCTGCCATCCCCTTCTCCTCCTGCCCTTAACCTTTCCCAACATAAGGATCTTTTCAAATGAATCAGCTCTTCGCACCAGGTGGCCAAAATATTGGAGCTTCAGCTTCAACATAAGTCTTGCCAATGAACATCCAGGACTTATTTCCTTTAGGATGGGCTGGTTGGATTTCCTTACAGTCCAAGGGACTCTCTACGGTCCAAGAGTCTTCTCTAACACCAAAGAAAGGCAATGCCAAAGAATACTCAAACTACCACACAATTGCATTCATCTCACGGCTAGTAAAGTAATGCTCAAAATTCTCCAAGCCAGGCTTCAGCAATACATGAACCGTGAAATTCCAGATGTTCAAGCTGGTTTTAGAAAACGCAGAGGAACCAGAGATTAAATTGCCAACATCCACAGCATCATTGAAAAAGCAAGAGATTTCCATAAAAACATCTATTTCTGCTTTATTGACTATGCCAAAGCCTTTGACTGTGTGGATCACAATAAACTGTAGAATATTCTTCAAAAGATGGGAATACCAGACCACCTGACCTGCCTCTTAAGAAATCTATATGCAGGTCAGAAAGCAACAGTGAGAACTGGACATGGAACAACAGACTGGTTCCAAATAGGAAAAAGAGTGTGTCAAGGCTATATATTGTCACCCTGCTTTATTAACTGATATGCAGAGTACATCATGAGAAATGCTGGGCTGGATGAAGCACAAGCTGGAGTCAAGATTGCTGGGCTGCTGCTGCTCCTAAGTTGCTTCAGTCTTGTCCAACTCTTAGCGACCCCATGGACTGTATGTAGCCCACAAGGCTCCTCCATCCATGGGACTTTCCAGGCAAGAGTACTGGAGTGGATGCCATTGCCTTCTCTGAGATTGCTGGGAGAAATACCAACAACCTCAGATACACAGATGACACCAACCTTATGGCAGAAAGTGAAGAGGAACTAAAGAGCCTCTTGATGAAAGTGAAAGAGGAGAGTGAAAAAGTTGGCTTAAAGCTCAACATTCAGAAAACGAAGATCATGGCATCTGGTCCCATCACTTCATGGGAAATAGATGGAGAAAGTGTGGAAACAGTGGTTGACTTTATTTTGAGGGGCTCCAAAATCACTGCAGATGGTGACTGCAGCCATGAAATTAAAAGACGCTTACTCCTTGCAAGAAAAGTTATGATCAACCCAGATAGCATATTAAAAAGCAGAGACATTATTTTCCCAACAAAGGTCCATCTAGTCAAGGCTATGGTGTTTCTAGCAGTCATGTATGGATGTGAGAGTTGGACTACTAAGAAAGCTGAGGCAGAGACATATACATTATGCTCACTAAAATATAAGTACAAGAATGTTCATAACAATATAGCCCCAAACTGCAAACAATCTAAAAACTTGGCTACAGTAGAATGAATAAGCACATTTTACTACTTTTCCAGGTAGTGCAGTGGTAAAGAATCCTCCTGCCAATGTAGGAGATGCAAGAGATATGGGTTCAATACATAAGTCAGGGAGGCTCCTGGAGGAGGAAATGGAAACCCATTCCAGTATTCTAATCTTGAAAATTCCATGTGCAGAGGAGCCTGGCGGGCCACAGCCATGAAGTTACAAAGAGTCAGGCACAACTGAGCACACACATGCTCATGCTTACATTTACTCATTTTCTCCTCACTACTTTCACACAATGCCATGTAGTACATGATGAAAATGAAAAAAATTACATGCAAAAACATGGATGAACCCCATTAACATTGTGATGAGTGAAAGAAATCAGACACTGAAGAGCACATACTTTATGATTCCATTTATATGAAATATAAAATCAAGGCTAAACTAATTTCTGCTGCTAAATGCAAAAATAGCAATTACTTTGGGGGAACAGTATCTGGGAATGTACAAAAGTGGTTCTTCTAGGTATAATGTTTAATTTTGAATCTGGGTAGTAGTTACACGAATGTAATCTTTTTCTATCAACTGATTTTCACAAATATGATGTATCCATGCTATCTGCCAAGTATTAATGCTATACACATGTGTGAGAGTGGCATTTTATCAGAATGTTTTTATTCTTACTACTGGAACCTGGGAAATTACCCCCACACTTCTCCCTTGGTCATGGTAAAGATTGAAACCTAACTAAGATCATGGTGTCTGGTCCCATCACCTCATGGCAAATAGATGGGGAAACAGTGGAAACAGTGGCAGACTTTATTTTGGGGGGCTCCAAAATCACTGCAGATGGTGACTGCAGCCATGAAATGAAAAGACACGTAGTCCTTGGAAGGAAAGTTATGACCAACTTAGATAGTATATTCAAAAGCAGACATTACTTGCCAACAAAGGTCCATCTAGTCAAGCTATGGTTTTTCCAGTGGTCATGTATGGATGTGAGAGTTGGACTGTGAAGAAGGCTGAGCACCGAAGAATTGATGCTTTTGAACTGTGGTGTTGGAGAAGACTCTTGAGAGTCCCTTGGACTGCAAGGAGATCCAACCAGTCCATTCTAAAGGAGATCAGTCCTTGGTGTTCTTTGGAAGGAATGATGCTAAAGCTGAAATTCCAGTACTTTGGCTATCACATGCAAAGAGTTGACTCATTGGAGAAGACTCTGATGTTGAGAGGGATTGGGGGCAGGAGGAGAAGGGGACGACAGAGAATGAGATGGCTGGATGGCATCACTGACTCGATGGACGTGAGTCTGAGTGAACTCCGGGAGTTGATGATGGACAAGGAGGCCTGGCATGCTACAATTCATGGGGTCGCAAAGAGTTGGACATGACTGAGTGACTGAACTGACAGGTGGTGTTAGCAATAAAGAACCTGCCTGCAAGTGCAGGAAACATAAGACATGAGTTCACCCCCTAAGTCAGAAAGATCCCCTGGAGAAGGGCACAGTACCATACTTCAGTATTCTTGCCTGGAGAATCCCATGAAAGAGGGGCCTGATAGGTTATGTTCTATAGGATTACAAAGAGTCAGATATGACTAAAGCAACTTAGCATTCAAGCCTGCTAGGTAAATAGTAAAAAGAATTCTTAATCATTGCAAGCATGACTTCCCAGTCTGTGACATATACAAGGCTTTTTTTTCTGGGAATTCCACCTTCTCATTCCTAGCTCATCCATTTTCAAACTCTCTAACACTTTTAGAAAAGGAAGAAAAACATATATGTGAGAAATTCTGGTAAAAATACTGGCAATTCTAATTTTGGCAAAAGCAAAACAAATTGGCTGACATAATCGTGGTTGACTAGTGTAATGTATGGTTTTTGGCATTTTTTTGTTATTAGATTCAGAGAAAGAAAAGAATCACTATCCTAATGAAGAAGCAAAAGGTAAGAAAAAAAAAGAGAAGAGAGAGGAAAACAAAATCAAATCCAAGAAGTGACTAAATGAATTAATCATCTTGGGGCATACAGAGAAAAAATAAGAGATAAATTGAGTTATCCTTCAATAGAGCAGAGGAAGTCAAACACAAAATAATTTTAGCTTGATATCCAAACAGATATGCACATATCCAACATCTAAGGGAATCTCCATTCTATTTTCCTCATTTCCCCATTCTATTTTCTGCAATCAAATCCAAATATATTCATAAATTTATTTTGAGATGATAAGAGAAATACTATGATTTTGCCAGGGACAAAGATTGATGCGAAACACATACTGAATTGGGGACATCCAGAAGGATAAATATCTGAGACTCTCCAAACCTTGAGATAGTAGAATGCATTAGATCTCTCCCTTCTTCTTTCCTACCTTCCTTCTGATCTCATTAGTTCTTGACTACACTATCACAACTGTATCCAACTGGTTTGTCAGCCTATAACTACAACTCCATCCTATAAAACCATCCTTTTGCAGAACTATCTTATATATATGTTTGATAAAATAATTTTTATTTCAGCTGTTTCATTTTTCTCTTCAAAATAAGTAAATATATAAAATATTATTTTATGGTTTAATAAGACTAGCATGGCTTTCAATTCTTCTTTGAGCTCTTTGGTTTCTAAGCCAAAATTATGACTAACATTAACAGCCATTAATGTTTATTTATGAGTTGGAGTAAGCTCTGGGAGTTGGTGATGGACAGGGAAGCCTGGTGTGCTGCAGTCTATGAGGTCGCAAAGAGTCGAACACAACTTAGCAACTGAACTGAACTGAATCTTTACTGACTGTTTACTCTGTTTCAGACATGATGCAAAGTACTTAATATGCATTATATCTGTACCATACAAAGCTTTCTACAGCCCAATGCGATTTTCAGGAGAACTATCACTGAGATTGTGGAAAGCATCTGTTGAAGATGGTAAAGCTGCATTCAACCCGGGACCTTGAATGACTACATGGAGCAGAGTGCCTGTCCACTACCTTGTATATCAACAACTACAAAAAAAAAAAACACCTTCTATTTTATTTTAGTCATTACATTTTTGCATCTATTTATTACAGAAGTTTCCCTTTTATCATAGCTGAGCAAATGGACATATATAGAACCCAGAGAATTTGCTCAACATTTCACAGCTAGTAAACGGTAGAACTCAGATTGAATCAAGATCGGCCACATCTAGAGTAATTGTCTTCACATTACAGGGCCCCCAAGTTATAGGCTCCCAAAAGAGTCCAAGCTCTTGTGTGACATTCATGATTCAATATTATTTAATCATAACCTAACCCTCCCGCATTTATTTTTTTTCGTTATTTGCCTTTAGCGTATTCTACCTAAAATGCCCTTTCTGTCACTGAAATACTACCAGTCTTTCAAGGAACTACTGCTGCCTCCATGATTTTTTTTTTTTCTGTGAAATCTTACATTCTCTCCATAGCCATTTCCTCTTCTTTCTTAATATAAGAGCTAAAGTTTGTTAAAAGGACAACATGACCACCAGCTCCAGAGGAAGAAAGATGGCAAAACCATGAAGATCCTCTAATCAGCTCTAGCTATTCTTTACTCCCTTTCAGATACTCCCTTTGCTAGCTTTCCTTGTATGTAAGAGTTGCTAAGTAACGGTCCTGATTAATGAAAAATAAGGGAAAGTTCAATAGAAAAGCTGGTTTGTTTCTTCTAGGGAAGATTTTCCTCCCAACCAACACAGAGAAGAAAGAAAAACACATGTTCCCCTCTTTAAGATTTGGAAGCAGATATGTGAGAATGTGATATTATTTATAGTAGTAGAAGTCTTCCTGAAACCAAAAGTGGTCAGGCTAAGAACAGAAACCTATTATACTGGGTTAGTAGAACAGAAATATGAAAGGCAATCTTGAGCTCCCATGCCAACTCAGAGACTGCCTACCTACTTACTCAAATTACATTGTCATAATGTCTTTATTAGCTTATTTTAGCCACAGAAAGCTGAAATCATTCCTAATACAGAATCACAGCTGAAACAGTATCTGCTATGGTCACAAGACTGGTCACAAATATTTGTTTCCCTCCTTCCAAGTTTATGCAATAATTATACTTTCTCACCTGCTTTGTAAAGATTGAAGACAGAAGGACAAGGGAGTGACAGAGGATGAGATGGTCGGATGGCATCACCGACTCAATGGACATGAGTTTGAGCAAACTCCAGAAGATAGTACAGGACAGGGAAGATTGGTGTGCTGTAGTCCATGAGGTCGTGTTGGACCCAACTTAGCAACCGAACAACACTACCTACTTTGCAGGTAGGCACATGCCAAGTAACTTGTGTTGGTTATTAAAACATGATCAGAAATGGTGTGGGTCACCTCTGGGTAGAAGTTTTAAGAAGCAGCATGTACAACTCACTCTGTGTTCTTTCTCCCGGCACAGTGATCATGCATATGCATGTAAATTGAGTCTCAATTAGTTTCCTGCTAAGCAAAAGACAATGAAATATAAATTGAAGATTCAAAAATGTAATGAATATTGTTCTAAACACAAAACATGATGATGACTTCATTAAAATAACCTATAAGTGTGAACATTTTAAATGAAAATTCAGGGTAAGTTTCCTAGAAGTGCTATAAATATTAACCAATCCTTAACAAAGACTATTTGTCTTTTTTATCATTGTGGAAGAATGCCGATCAAATTTTAAACTTTAATATAATTAGTTATAGTAATAGTGACAGTTAAGAAAAAGTCTTAATTCTGTTCTGGGATCACTAACCCCAAAGAATTTAAGTAGATTTTTGAACAGATTTAATTTCAAAACACAAAAGACTAATTTTATAGTAGATAATATTAACTTGTGTGTACCTCACAGAAGCCTTTGAAATTGTCAGAGGTCCAAGGGCTTCCCTGGGGGCTCAGCTGGTAAAGAATCTGCCTGCAACATGGTAGATCTGGGTTCAATCCCTGGGTTGGGAAGATCCCCTGGAGAAGGGAATGGTTACCTACTCCAGTATTCTGGCCTGGAGAATTCCATGGACTGTATGGGGCCGCAAAGAGTCAGCACAACTGAGTGACTTTTACTTTATGTCTTTTTAAAAAATATCTTTAGAATTAAGTGACACTAACTTTTCAGACAAAATCAACATAAAAAGTTAGAATCCAGTTGCAATGCTTAATTATAGGTGTCTACTGGGCCAGGCGAGGGTGGTAGTTTAGTCACTAACTCGTGTCCAACTCTTAAAATTCCATAGACTTAGCCCACCAGGCTCCTCTGTCCACAGAATTTCCCAGGCAAGAATACTGGAGTGGGTTGCTCTTTCCCTCTCAAGGGGATCTTCCCAACCCAGGTATTGAGCTTGTGTCTCCTGCATTGTCAAGCATATTCTTTACAGCTGAGCCACCAAAGACACCAATCTACACTTTTCTGTGAAGAAAAAGTTTCAGTGTGAGTAGCATTTAAATCAGTGTACTTCAAAGAAAGCAGGTTATCCTCCAGAATGTGAGTGGGCCTCATCGAATCAGTTGCAGGTCTTAAGAAAAAATGATTAAGTCCTCCGAAGTAAGAAAGTTTCTGCTTCATACTGCTTTGGGACTGGAGACTACAGCATCATCTTTTCCCTGGGTTTCCAGCCAATGTGCTTGCCAACAGTTTGGACTTTCCAGCCTTCACAAGCACATAAGCCATGTCCTTAAAGTCAATCACTTATCTATTTGTCTATCTATTGATCAGTGGATTGATATCTATCTGTCATTGGTTTTGTTTCTCTGGAGATCCAGTTATTTTAAATCTGTTATTACATGTCTTTGAAACTCCTTATAGTTAAAAAATATGCCAGACAAAATGTGTAGTTATATGAATAAAACTTTGGTAACACATAGCCCACAAAGTATGAATTAGCTCAGTCTCTGCAATCTCAGTGTTATGAGGCTGCCAGGTTATAAGGTTTATATACACATAAAGACACCCACAACCAGAACTCTGCAGCATGTAAAACTTGCATAAAATCTTTCAGCAGGCTCCTAGATCATCCTACCCAATTTGATGACTAAGTAAAGCATCACTCGCAAATCTGCTATAGGTAATTATAAGCACTAAACCAAAGGTTGAAAGAAATGAATAAAAGAGACATCATGATATATTAAAGCCTATACTTTCTCTTCACAGCAGAGAAAGCATCAAACTGAAGAGATTGCTATTATACTATAGATTAGTTCCTAGAATGTCACTGCTGAAAATGTTATTTTTAACACTACTATCATTTAGAAACCATATTGTTATGTGTCTGGGCATATCAAAGGCATTCTCTTAGGACTCAGTAACAGTGATAGGAGAGGTAGAGTTTAATGGAAGTGCATGTTCAAAGTCAATCATTTCCTGTGAGACCCCATAGACTTTAGTTCTGGCAACACAAATGTCACTTTTATAAGTTTAGTGAAATGGCAACCCACTCCAGTATTCTTGCCTGGAAAATCCCATGGATGGTGGAACCTGGTAGGCTACAGTCCATGGGGTTGCAAAGAGTCAGACATGACTGAGCAACTTCACTTTCACAGCAGAAAGAACAAAGGCTTTCAAATCAGTAGTCCTGGGTGTGAATCTCTATTCTAAATATTTAGAATAGTCAATCTGGAGGCTACTGCTCTTCTCTGTTCCTCAATTTATTTATCTTTTAAATAAGGGATGGGGGAGTATTCTCCTTGAAAGTTTAAGAGAATTAATTAGTTAATATATAAGAAAGCAAAACTGAATGGAGTATTGAATCAAATCCCAGGATGGTGCCCTTTACAGAGATGTACTAAATATTGAATTTTTTGAAAAAATGTTTAAACTTCCTTTAGAAATAATATAATAAAATGAAACTTTAGTAGAAAAATATAGCATAATTATATCATAAGAAAAAATGGTTTCTATTCATGGCACACAAAAAAAGAAAAATCAGATGAAATTTAGTAACTGGAATTTGGAAAATCACTGAGTTGCCAAGAGAATTATGTTTCAGGCTGAAACTGATAGCATACTGAACAGGGTGGTGATGTTTTAAGAAAAGTACTTAGGGAAATATCAGAACAAAGGTCGACATCTGAAAAAGAAACACAGAAGCCCAGACCTACTAGAACAATTCAAAGAATCTTCTGACCCCAAAATAAATGCAATGAGAGTCAGAAATATTTTGTTTCTTCCTAGCCACTTCATGTTTCGAGCTTCCCTGGTGGATTAGATAGTAAAGAAACTACCCACAAACAGGAGACCTGGGTTCAATTCCTGGGTCAGGAAGATCCCCTAGTAGGAAATGGCAACTCACTCCAGTATTCTTGCTTGGAGAATTCTGTGGACAGAGGAGCCTGGTGGGCTACAATCCATGAGGTCACAAAGAGTCAGACATGACTGAGTGACTAACACTTTCACTAAGTTTGCACAGGCACACCCCACAGAGGACCTGTGCTTTTAAAAGGAGACTTAGTCTTAGTATCACCTTTGAAGCAAAATTACTTGGAAAATTTAGCCAGTAACTGAAATGTAATTAAGAAAATTGCCACATCATCCTATTCTAGGGATATCTCTTTGGAGGGCTTTGCTAAAAGCCATCAACATACTGAATAATATAGATAACAGCTTATTTAAAATGGAAGAGAAATGTATGCAAGTGTCAATTCATGGTTGTAAGTATGGCAAGAACACAGCCACTGAATCATCTGGATATCTCATGGTTCATCAGCACCTAACCTGTTAAAGATCTCTGGATACTGGATCCATTTCAGAGAGGACAGCAGAAGGAATTAAGGCTCAAGGTAAAATAGGCCTTGCTAAGCAGGAAACTGCTTTAATTAAGAAGCCAAGCAAATAAAGTAGTTACTGAAATAGTAGGCTATTCTAGTCACTGGGGAGAGAGCTGTAGCAAATAAAACTCCAAAGAGAACGGAAGTGGTTGTTGTTAAGTCTTTTCTTAGACACAGACAAAAAAAATAAAGATGCTTGCTCTGAAACATTAACAGAGGGAGGTTTAGACCACACCCAAGAGCTCCATCCTAGGTGGTAGCCCTGGATGAGAACCACCAACTGCACTAGGCAAGTTAATCTGTAGCCACCTGTTCTCTCTCCTTACAGGAGCCTATTCTGAGAGTAATACAGTGTCACAGGAAATAAATGGTAGACCTGGGACTCCTCCCAGTTTATAGCTTTTGTTTTTTAATTCCAAATCCTGAATTATCAGCACTATGAAATCACCACATCCTCTTGGTATAGAAGAATTTTACAATCAGCATGATTATAAAGATAATTATTATATGTAAAGGGAGCTTAACATTATTACTTTTTTTCACTGATGAAAACCTATCCCACATTCAAGCAGCATTATGACATTTGTTACACCATTAAATAACTGCCTGGCAAACTATAGCCTGAGACATTTCAGTTTAATTAGTTCATGCCAATCACATGCATATTATCATCCTTTTAATAAATTGTGGATGTCTTCATCAAATCAGTTTTCATAGCACAGAATAATTTGCATAAACTTGAGAGAACTAACCAGAACACTGACTACATTCATACTCGCAAACTACAAACATATATGCAAATTACATGCTATTGTTTAATTGCTAAGTCATGTTTGATGCCAGGCTACTCTATCCATGGGATATTCCAGGGAAGAATGCTACAAACAAATTTGCATATAACAGGTACTAGAAATATATATGTATATACACATTCAGAGAAAACAAACAATGAACCTTTAGCAAACTCAATCCTAGCTCATGAGGACCTATAAAAACACTATCACTGTTTGTCTATTGCAATGGAACTGCTGCTTCTTAATCATTTCCACACAGGTAGATAGAGGCCCACTTCTCCTGACAGTGATGCTTTGTCTGAAGGCCATGCTCTATATCTAAATGATTATTTAAGAGCACAGACAGCAACTCTGTGAACTCAAGTTAAAAAGATATAGAGCTGCACCCTTGCTCTGCTATGGTCAAGATATTGTAGAGTCTGTTAGAGGGAAGCAAAGCCTTCTGTAAAAATCAATTTTCAGTTGTCAAAGTCTGTATTTTGTGCAAATTCATAAGCAAAGTCCAAGATCTGGTAATAAGTTCGTGAAGCAAAACTCAGACCTCCCAGTGAAATAAGATCACATCAAAGGAGAACAAGGATCCCAATTATAGCAAAGCCATTTATTTAGTCACATTGAATAAGCGTTATGATTTGTTCCTGAGAAAAGAGAGATAGTAAGCTACTTATTTTTAATAATTCCTTATACAGATAAATATGATCAGTTAATGCAGCATTTTTCTTACACATAGTGGGTCCAGTTCTCAACAAATTCTATTATCTTCCTGATAAAGTTCATAGGTGAAAAACATTGTCACATAAGGTTTAAAAGACTGCTGAAACAGAAAGAAATATTCCTCTGATACACAGTGAGCCAAACACTGCACGCAACATTTCCTGCAGAACGCAAGCTAGATGTGCATCATATGACAAAAGCCACCTGTGAGATGGGAACATGCCAAGTGTTTTTAACCTGAAGTTCAGAAACTTTTATTTTGCCTTTAGGAAATTTGTAAATCTCTTGAAATTACTATATGTGCAAAATGTATGTGTTTGTGCATTTTTCTGTAAAAAAAGATTCCTCAGTTTTCACCATTTCCTCATAGGAATCTGTGAAATCCCCTCAAAAAAAGATTAAGCAGAACTAGAGTACTATATGTAAATAAAGCATATACATACCACTTTAAAAAGCAACATTGAAAGGCAAGATCCTCTCTATTTCCATCAGAAAAAAATAAAAGGCAAAACAAGTATTCATTGGGGGAGAAAGCAAAAAGAGGAGAAATACTCCAATAATAAATAGAAATAGAAACAGAATTTTTTGCTCAAAAAAAGGTTATATTGTTAGTCGTTCAGTCATGTCCAAGTCTTTGCAACCCCATGGACTGTAGCCCACTAGGCTACATGGAATTCTTCAGGCAAGTTTACTGAAGTGGGATGCCATTCTTTGGGGGATCTTCCCAACCCAGGAATCAAACCCAGATCTCCCACATTACACACAGGTTCTTTACTGTCTGAGCCACCAACAGTTCAGTTCAGTTCAGTTGCTCGGTCGTGTCGACTCTTTGCGACCCCATGAATCGCAGCACACAAGGCCTCCCTGTCCATCACCAACTCCCGGGTTCACTCAGACTTATATCCATTGAGTCAGTGATGCCATCCAGCCATCTCATCCTCGGTCGTCCCCTCCTCCTCCTGCCCCCAATCCCTCCCAGCATCAGGGTCTTTTCCAATGAGTCAACTCTTCGCATAAGGTGGCCAAAGTACTGGAGCTTCAGCTTTAGCATCATTCCTTCCAAAGAAATCCCAGGGCTGATCTCCTTCAGAATGGACGGGTTGGATCTCCTTGCAGTCCGAGGGACTCTCAAGAGTCTTCTCCAACATCACAGTTCAAATGCATCAATTCTTTGGCACTCAGCTTTCTTCACAGTCCAACTCTCACATCCATACATGACCACTGGAAAAACCATAGCCTTGACTAGACAGACATTTGTTGGCAAAGTAATGTCTCTGCTTTTCAATATACTATCTAGTTTGGTCATAACTTCCCTTCCAAGGAGTAAGCGTCTTTTAATTTCATGGCTGCAATAACCATCTGTAGTGATTTGGGAACTCAAAAAAAAAAAAAAAAGTCTGACACTATTTCCACTGTTTCCCCATCTATTTCCCATGAAGTGATGGGACCAGATGCCATGATCTTCGTTTTCTGAATGTTGAGCTTTAAGCCAACTTTTTTACTCTCCTCTTTCACTTTCATCAAGAGGCTTTTTAGTTCCTCTTCACATTCTGCCATAAGGGTGGTGTCATATTTAAAATATAATTATATTATATTATATTCACCCCAAATTATATTATCAAATTTTCTGGATTGTATTTAAAGGAAAATCAGACACCTAAAACACAAAGGCAAACAAACATGTAGATACAATGGTGGGTTGTAGTTTTTCCAACATGATTTTCCCTCTGTTTTTAGGGAATTATTTTGCTTTCTTTCCAGCTTTACCAAGATATAATTAGCACATAACATTGGGTAAGCTTAAGGTGTACAATGTGATGATTTATACATTTATATATTTCAAAATTGCCGTGAAGTGTTATTTAACACTTCTATTACATCATGTAATTACCTTTCTTTTTTTGGTGGAATTCTTAATATTTAACTCTTAGTAAATTTCAAGTATATAATACAATTTTATCATCTTTTTCTTTAAAAGCAGATGGGTGAATAGATTCTTATCTCAATTTTTTCAGGAAAATAGAGAAATGATGGCTGATTAATGCATTTAGCAAACATATAGTAGAAAAGTTCAAAGAATAAACATGGGTCCACTTCAAAATTTAAAAAAAAAAAAAGCAAAGAGAGAAAGGAAAAAAACTGAGGCAGGTTAGGCATGTAAACTGTAATGTTAAACTAAATATAGTTAGATCCAACTTGGCCCTTCTCCCAGAGTTCATAAACCCTCACCAAGGAACCCTCCAGGGAGTGATATAGTCAAATTGTGTCTTCCTTAATGACCCATTTAAATGGCCAGCCCTGTCCTACCTGCTCTCATTTTTCTCTGTTTATACCATTCACCTTTCCTTTTAAGTACTTAACTGTTTGCCTGTGTCCAAAGTGTTTATTAGAGCAACTTGAAACTAAAGCAAAATAGATTCTAGAATGTTTCAGGTGGCTTACTGTGAAATAAGACCAGATTCTCCATACCATAGGCCTAATCTCCAGAAACAAAAGATTATACCACAGCTTTATTCTAGCTATGAGAAGAGAATTTCTCCCATTCCAGTGTCTCTGACCTTTTGGTCTCATTTAAGAGGAGAAGGGGAATCTTTATCACTGCTGCTGCTGCTGCTGCTAAGTCGCTTCAGTTTTGTCCTACTCTGTGTGACCCCAGAGACGGCAGCCCACCAGGCTCCCCTATCCCTGGGATTCTCTAGAAGCAGTTAAAGACTATAGCCCAGAAATGCAAGTACACCACATTTATAAGGTCAGAGAATGTTTAGGGTTTGAGCATAGCAACAATAGATTACAACTAAAAGAGCTGTGAAACAGATACTCTCATGGAGGAGGTGCATTTAAGGAAACCCAGAGTCAAAAGAAGAAACAGAAAAAGGACACTAGAAGCTGATACCTGTAGCTGCAGAGAACATTTTAAAAACTCAGCTCCAGGAGATTAACATAAAGCTTCCCACTTAAGCCCTTTTACTTCAGTTCTTCTCATCCCGTACAATATGTCTGGTTTTCAACAAATAATTACAAGATATTAAAAAAGGCAGTTTCTACTTTTGTCTGAAGAAACAGAGCAAATATGAGAATTAGATTCAGATACAACACAGGTGTCAGAAGTATCAGAGTATTGTATATAATTGTGATTAGGGCTATGGGCTTCAGTGGAAAAAGTAAACAACAAGCAGCAACAGGTAGGCAATGGAAGCAGAGAGAAGAAAATTCTAAGAAACAATCAAAAGGACATACTAGAGCTCAAACAGAGAAGGCAATGGCACTCTACTTTCCTTACTCTTGCCTGGAAAATCCCATAGACAGAGGAGTCTGGTAGGCTGCAGTCCATGGAGTGGCTAAGAGTCGGACAGGACTGAGCGACTTCCCTTTCACTTTTCACTTTCATGCATTGGAGAAGGAAACAGCAACCGACTCCAGTGTTCTTGCTTGGAGAATCCCAGGGATGGGGGAGCCTGATGGGCTGCTGTCTATGGGGTCACACAGGGTCGGACATGACTGAAGCGACTCAGCAGCAGCAGCAGAGCTCAAAAACACTATAATAGAAATGAAGAGTACCTTTGATGGGTTCATTTTAGACTGGACACAACTGAGAAAAGAAATGAGTTTGAAGATCTATCACTAGAGACCTAAAGCTGAAATGAACAAAAGAAAAAAAAAAGAAAAAGA
This sequence comes from Aepyceros melampus, assembly GCA_006408695.1. NCBI lineage: Eukaryota > Metazoa > Chordata > Mammalia > Artiodactyla > Bovidae > Aepyceros > Aepyceros melampus. The sequence goes on from SJXQ01002687.1 coordinate 17,034, forward strand.
AAATCCAAGTCTGCTATAGAAAATGTACAGAATGTATGAACATAAGTGTAATTGCACTATAAGAAAGAAGAGAGAATTACTTGCATGAGAGCTTTCTAAACCTAACACAAACACCAAACCAAAATTCAGGAAGTTCCAAAAACATCAAATAGGATAGATAACAAAAAACAAATGAAAACTAAACTCAGATAAATTCAAACTTCAGAAAGCCAAAGACAAAGAATAAATCCTGAAAGAAGCCAAAGGCCAAAAAAAAAAAGAAAAGAAAAAGAAGAAGCCTTACTATATAGGAATAAGGATAAGAATTACTGTGGAATTCTCATCAGAAACCATGCAAGAAAGAAGAGAGAAACAATTTAAAGTGTTAAAAACACAAAATACCACCAACCAAGCATTCTATACCTAGTAAAATTACCCTTAAAAAGGGATGAAGAAATAAACATTTTCTCAGACAAAAATAAAAGAATTCATTGCCAGAAAAATACCCTGAAAGAAATGGTATGCAAAGTTCTTCAAGAAGAAAAATAGGTCAGAAACTCAGAACTACACACAGAAAAAAAGCATGTGAAAGAAGGAATAAGTATTGAGCTGGTCAAAAATTTCATTTGGATTTTTCCATAAGATGCTACAGAAAAACTCAAATGAACTTTTTGGCCAACTCGATAAATGTAAAAGATTTTACTTTTTCTTATTCTTAGTTTATCTGAAGAAGAGTTTATTTAAAGAAAAAATTGTAATATATTAGGTGATCATATCATATGAATAAGCAAAATGAATGGTAGCAATGGAATAAGGAAAGGGAGAGGAAAATTCAATTTAAGATACTAGTAATTATACATCAAGAAATTTCCCTAGTGGCTCAGACATAAAGAATCTGCCTGCAATGCTGCATACTTAGGTTTGATCCTTGGGTTATAAAATCCCCTGGAGAAGGAAATGGCAATCCACTCCAGTATTCTTGCTGGGAATTCCCATGGACATAGGAGCCTTGTGGGCTATAATCCTTAGGGTCACAAAACAGTGAGACACAATTAACTAAACAACATTACACACCAAGCAGCGTAGTGTTAAAGGTGGACTTAATTCCACTGACGAGGGATTCTGCAAAACTGCCATGAATTCACACATGTGCCAAAGCTGAAACCAAGAGCTTCTTCCTATGCCTGTTTTCTCTATTTAACATCATTCCTCAAAACACCCACCCATGTCTCCTGAACAACAATAAATTTCCTACTTTGACGAATGGTAGGAGACAAGATTGTCGACTTCAAATATGTGACATGGGTTCTTGAAACATATATATAATGGCATTGGATAAGAGAATTAGTGTTTAGATTACAAAATGTTATGATTACCAAGAAATTATAGCATTTTTTTAAGTGTTATAATTGTGAGTTGTATTATAGCTGTGCTCTGATATTTTCCTATTGACACATATTTCTTTGGAAAATTAGAGATGTGAGATTGGATTAATATAACTTTGGGGGTTCTCATGTACTCTACCTTTTCCAGAGAAATGACTTGGGCTACATTTGCTGGTAGAAACAAGACAGCCATCAATCACTTGTGCAGGATTTCTCTGGTTGAGAATAAACACAAGAAAATAAGGAAGAAATGATATCTGAATTCTAATTTCTTCAAAGTAGAGAGATTTCATTTTGGAAGTTAATATAACTTTGACAGTAAGAGAAAAGAAATGTTATGGTATGGATTTTAATTTCCCTTTTGGAAATTAATCATGAAAAGAGAATTTGCAACCTTTAATTTGTGGCTTTTTTTTAACATGGTACACCATATAGTGATTCTTATATAATCCTTTCTGATGATTTTGGTTAAACAACATAAGTGGCCATAGTTTGAGATGAGAAATAAAATGGTGAGTGAATCTTTAACATAACATGTGACACACTTTTGGTTAACATTAGTTATTACCAGACACTAACTCAAACATTAGGGAACAACATCTGAACTGTGTGTTTCTTTATCATCATTCAGTAGATTATGGCTATGGTCTGACTAGTTACACTGAAACCTGAAGTATACTCAATGGTACAGAAAGAAATAATATGGCTAAATAAAACTGATACAACAATATACTCTTTATAAGGTAATGAGGTAAAGTTTTAAGAGTTAGCACATTTTTACCATAACCTAAACTTATATAAAGGCAGTAAATCTATGGTGTTGGGCTTCTCTGTTCTGGCAAATTCCTCACTTCTTTAAAAGCTACTGTGAGGATCAAAAAACGAGGGGAAGTTGCATCTTATTACCAGTACATATATTACTTGATCTTATATTTGGCATATTTCACTAGATAAAATGATAGAAGAATAAAGTAAAACTAACTTCAGCCACGTTTCAGTCTTACCGGCCCTCAAACTATCCTTTGGGTGAACCTAGTTCATAGTACTATAACAGCATTTGCAAACAGAATATCCAACTTCATAGATGCTGGAGTAAGATCTTTCTGGAAAGCTGTTAACACCTCCCAGTGGAAACAGCACATCTTTGAACCTTCAGAGTCTTAGCTATTGACCCAATATACCTACAGAAAGCACTAAATAAAAGAATGTGGGTAGAAGCAAAATCTCCTATCACCATTCCCATGAGGAGTAGACTCTAGTCTTCATTCTTGGTTGTAATGAATAGGATTTCAGATTGTAATGAATCAAGCAAAAAGAAGACAATTATAGATCATAGGTAGATAAAAAGATACTATATATTATTCTATATAAAGGTATGTCTACGTGTGTGTATGTGTGTGTGTGTGTGTATAAATACACACATACACACAGTTTATATAACTAGGAAATATAGAGATTGAGTTGAGCATGGGAACTCCAAACTCAAAACAGTATTATTAACTTTAGATTTTATTCCTCAATGTGTTTTGCTTCTATTACTTATTATAAAATAGGAGAAAATAAAATCTCAGATAAAATAAAAACTCATTCCTATATATAGCTGCAGTAGAGAGAAAAATCAGAGATGAGTCTAGATTTGCATAATTCCAGATCTATCATCTCATAAGAAAGTCTTTCTTTCTCCTTCTCTCTCCAAATGGCAATGTGGCAGAGAGTTAACTAAGCCAGGAATTTTCCCCTAAATGGGCATGGATGCTTCATTCTCTGTTCTTCTGTTTCCTGACAATAAGAGAACCAGGCTCAGCATCAAAGCTGATTTAACCATTTCTTCCCCTCTTCAGTTATGGGCTCTGAACTTTTTGGGTTGGAAGTCACTGGTGATTTGGAGAACAAAGCATATTTGTGCTTGAGCCAAGCATCCCTAATTAGTTTACCACAAAGCTCTGTATCTAGAGTCACAGACACTAGTAAAATGGTATACCTTTTTGCCCTAAAGATTAGAGACTGATGAATTTATAGTGCACCTTGGGAATAATAGGCTTTTATATTTTGTGTTACATTTGTAAATTTTTCTGCTTGTGAGTTAATAACACAGCAAATAACCTACACATTCCACGTCTAATTATGTTAATGTAATGAAATAATGTATAGGAGTCTATTGTAACACTTTGTCAACTGAAAGCATGTTCAAAGTTTTCTCTCCTCAGTAGCCAGCAATTTTAGCATGAGTTATACAGAAAATTGATCATTCTTTATGAAAGTAATTTGTAATAAGATTTGGCATAAATTAGAAAAATTAAGTACTAATCAGGTAGAAAATATTAAATTCAAAGAGCAATTGTAATCCCAGAGAATGGAAGTGATATGAAAGAGGACTTATGAGAGTAGGTTAAAGGAATAGTATATTTTATCTGGGAAAAGAGACTATTCTCCAAGTAAGTTAGTAGTTATTATATACATGATATATTATGATATGCAAGATGTTGACCAGCTCTTCTTCATTTCCATTGAGTACTATGAGGGAATATAGCAGAATTTTTAAAAAAGTAGCACAGAATTGTTTTAGAAAATCTTTTTTTAAGTGAATAATGATTATTAACATCTAAAATATAATTGTAATGACTATGTAGCCTCGTTTCACAAAAGATGTTTATAAGTTAAAACAGAGACTAAGTCAAATGTTCTAACACTTGATGAACAGTGTAGTTCTTACAGTTAGGGTTTTTCCTAACAGACTAAACATGTTAAAGCTTTTCCTATCAAACTAAACCTATTGTAGTTTACAATGAAAAAAGTAGAATTTTTAAAATATATTCAATATTTTTAATGTTTTCCTCTAGTATTTTATAATTATCACATTGTCACATTCAGTTTTTTATGGTTTACCTGCTTTGTGTGTAAATAAGTGGGGAAAAAACAAAGTCACACCAAGCCCTCCATCATTTGTCACCCTGTCCCAGACTACCTTATAATCTCTTTTCAGCTACATCACATCCCCTCTAGTAGACTGACCTTTGCTATGCTGAGAGTCCATGCTAGCACTGGGTCTTCCTACTGTCTGGAATTCTCTTTCCCATATATTTGTATGGCTAGTTGTCTTTTTTAAAATATATCCTATAAATGACTATATTTTACTCACGGATAACAGATTCTTAAACATTTAAATATGACTTTTTTAAATTCTTAGAATTAAATTTTTTTCTAGTTTCAGATCCCTCAGTTTAGCATAACAACTTAATTTTAATAATCTTATTCTAACTACAATCAGAATTTGACAAATCAAATGTTGAAGAAACATTTTAGAAAGCTACCATCACAGCCTATGTGTAATCTGCTTATTTTTTAAATTAATTTTTATTGGAGTATAGTGTTTTACAATGTTGTGTTAGTCTGCTGTACAAGAAAGTGAATCAGCATATATATGTGCATATATCTATATCTCCTCTCCTTTGGATTTCCTTCCCATTTAGGTTACCACAGAGCACTGAGCTCCCTGAGCTATAGAGTAGATTCTCATTAATTATTTATTTTATACATAGTATAAATGGTGTATATATGTCAATCCCAATCTCCCAATTCATCCCACCTGCTCCTTACCCCCCGCCTTGGTGTCCACATTCAGACCAAATCACATAAGAAGTAGAATTTGACACCTCTGGTGTATCTCTTTTGGTGAAAGTGGAGGCTTTGACTTATGACGGTAGAGCAATGAGATAGGAGCTCTGAGTCACGACATGGAAGATCTATAGCAAGGTTTTCATGTGTGAGAAATAAACTCTCACTTATTAAGTGACTAAGAATTTCAGTTTGTTCATCACCAACATAAGCATAGCCTTTCTTGAAGAACAGAAACAATCTGATACCAGAAAACATGGCAGACACTCAATATATCTTTTCCTTAAAAATGATTCCATGAACATCCCATTCCAAAAGGCAGTTTGAAATTGGGTTGTAGAGCAAAACTCAAGTGAGAATTTAGCAGACGGACACAGAAGAGCTATAACTGATGTTGGATGAGATTTCATGATTGAAGTAGACAGGAGAGAGCTATTTATGCAGATAAAGAAAATGACAAGAGTTTAGAGCAAATGGGCTGAAATAAGCTTGGTGAATTGTCAGTAATGAGATCTGCATGCTGGGAACAGATAATGTGAGTTGTAGGATGTTACCAAATCATGAGATAATGAACATGCTTGAAGACTGGGCAGAATTTAGACTTCATTCAAAAGCCAACGGAAAACCAGAAAAGATATGGTCACTGATAAAAGGAGTGTAATGAAGGAAAATGCCTGGCTTTAGCATCTATAAAACATTATGACCATGGTTCTCAACAGTGGCTGCACACTAGAATCACATTAAGAACTTTTAAATGTTGCAGAGACCTTTCCTCTAATGCCTGATTCAATTGGTGAGTCTGAGCATCTTCCAGTTTTCCAAGCTGAGTGTGTGCATGCTCAGTTGCTGAGTCGTGTCTGACTCTGCAACCTAATGGACTATAGCCTGCCAGGCTCTTCTGTCCATGAGATTTCCCAGGAATTAACGCTGGAGTGAGTTGCCATTTCCATCTACAGGGAATCTTCCCTACCCAGGGACTGAACTCCCATCTCCTGCTTTGGCAGGCAGGTTCCTTTACCACCAAGCAACCTGGGAAACCCCTCAAAACTGAGTAGGTAATTCTAATTACTTTAAGCTGCAACAAGCATTGAACTAACTGGAAATCAGAGGTCTTATCCTCCTGAAGGCCAGTTAGGAGGATGATACAGGACACCCTTTTAGGGTGATGACACCAAGAATATTCTGCTTATTTTTCTTAGGGGTTCAGGAGGGTAGGCAAAGTGAAGTGATACTTTGGATCTTGCTTTGCCATTTTTTATTTTTCCCTCAACGTTAGAGCAAGAACAAACCATGCACTCCAAATTTAGGGTTCCACAGCATAAGGTGAGAAGTAGGACCATAGACATTTCCCTGTGTTCCATCTCACTCACCAACCCCACATTTTAAGCCTGGGATAAACCATCATCTTAAAAACTGAAAATATAAGTAATTTATTCAGTTACTTGTAAGACAGTAATCCAAACCTCAGCATGGTTTGATCAAGTTTCCTGCATCCTAAATTTCAATTTTTAAGCTCTATAATGCACTAAAAATTAGCTGAATAGCTCCAATTACAAATCATACATACAAATTATAATGTACCAATATAGCAGCATTTCCAGTCAATTACCACATGCCTTCTTATTCCTAACTCCCTTCCTCACACTCCCAGCAGGCACCCAGAGACACATCCCAGAATATGTACACCATATTTGAGGCTGAGCAAACTTAAAAAAAAAATGCCTTTCCAAAACACTGACTTCAGCACAATGGAATATTTCCTCACCAGAGACTTTTCTGTTAGTAGCAATCAATTTCTTAAAAGGTTAACAGAACTCCCTTTAGCTTTTTAACAAAATTATCCCAGTCATCAGAAGTTGTGCCAGGACAGAAACTGTGGCATGTCCAGCTTCATAATTTTGCAGAAAATTCCTAGCTTTTAAAAAGAACTGAGTATCTCTTATGTGATGACACTTATTTATTTGGCCCCCACACTAATGTGGTTGTCTGTTTATTGAAGACAGCTTTTTTTTCTATTCTTTCTGGTTTGTTGGCTTTAAAATAGTCTCTACCCCCATAGGAAACCATTTCGATCTAAAGAAGCCACTCTCCAAAGAGCAGGGAACTGCTGCAATATTTATGAAATCTAAAACCTCTGCTCTTGATCTTTTTAATAAAGGTCTCAGAGGAAGGTGTTGAGGCTAATAAAGAGGGAAGGGAGAAGGAAAGCAGCTTATAAGAGAGTCTAACAGTGCGATCTCAGTAGACTGCTCAAATGTAAACAGAGAGGTGATCAATGACAGACTCTGTTTCTAAATTAAGTCTTAAAATGCATATTAATGACGGCTTCTTGAAAAAGAATATTATACTGAGACTAGCACTTAAGCAAATGGAAACCACTTTAATTTTAGATTCAGCTTCCCACTTAGCTGAGTTTCCTGACTGAGAAATACTTGCCTAGTTAGTAGGTAGAGTTGTTGTTTCACTTTTAAAGTAATCTGGAAAGCAAATTTGAAAAAAAAAAAAAATACAAATTCCCCAAACATAAACAGGTCAAACATGGTTCTCAACTCTTCTCTGAAGAGTCTCTCAGAAAGATTCACAGCTGCTCAGTTTTATAGGGCCACCTGCCATACTGATGAAAAAGATGGGATGGCTTTGAATAGCAAGGGAAAAAAGCCAACCTCCTGGAAATAAGCATGAAAAACTGAAAAGATTAGAATTCAGTAGCTCGATTCTCTGAAACAACTGTGCAACGTAAAGCAGATTCATAAGCTCAAGAAGACACAAAATTAGAACTGGCCTAATTCAAAGGGAATATTCTTCTGAGGGCAGGAGCACAGTAAAAAGTCCATCTTTCCTTTAATGAGTAAGTGGCAAGATGAATGTAATGGAGCATAAATTAAAAAGCAAGAGAACTTTAATAGATAAGGCCAGGGAACTAGTCAGAGGCTAGGTCATGCCATGCTTTGTCAACCTTGGACACTATGTAGGCTGATAGCTTTCAGACTTTGTAAAAGCACCCACTTCCTTTCTTTCACCCCCTTCATTCTTGTACCTCAAATAAAGCCATGAGGAACTGCAGTATATCAAATATATAAAAGTAGAGTTATTCTGGTTATGAAAAGGACAGGGTAGGCATATAACGAGGGGGCAGAACTGGACATCTCTGCTGACCCAGATTCCCTACAAAGACACCCCCCCCCACCACCACCACCACATGGACCTTATCTTCCAAGGAACCTTAAGGCTTTTAGAGAAACATTCTGAAGATTTCTGATATAGACAATTAAAGGCACTTAAAAGTTTAAGCAAAAGACAGCATGCCCACATTATAACTTAGATGCTAAGCATCATTCTGAACTGGGTGAAAAGATACATTTGAGCTTGTGACCTTGAGGGATGGGAAAGAGTTGGGAGACTGTTGCAGTTGTCTATGCAATGAAGTATAGTTATCCAACCTGGGTTGGAGATCATCAGCATGAAGTGGAGACTTATTTGGAGGCAAGATGAGAAGACTTAGTGATTGACTGGACATGGGAAATTCAGAGATAAGGAGGATTCAAAAACATTTTCTAGGATGGTTCCAAGCACCATGATTCAGTAGAGATATAGAGAATGTTACTGGAATACGTGTTTGTGGAGGGAAATAAATGGACTTTTAGTTATTTTCACGTTGGGGTGCTTGAGACATTTAGTCAGCAATAACATATATGATTCTGAATCTTGAAATATAGTTCTAGTTTGGGCATTTATATTTAGTGTCATTAAAATATAAATGATGAACAAAAATGATAGCCAAGCAGTAGACAGGAAAGAAGAACCTATTTAGACTTTAACCCTATAAGCCAACAATATCTAAGGAATAGATAATGCAAAGAGAATGTATGATAGAGTCAGAGAAGATACAGTATGAGAATCAAGAAGAATAAGGAGAATGCCTATCAAAAAACCACCAAAGATTTTTCAAAAGGAAGAAGAGGTCAATATTATAAAATTCAAAAGAGAGGCAACAAAAAGAAAAAAAGCAAGCACTTCCGTTGGCTCATTTGGAAACAGTAACAAAAAAATGAGAAGTTAGGCTATAGACGGTTGATAAGCGAATGAAAGGTTAGAAAGAACAGCTGACTACCACAAGGAGGAAGGGAGGGAAAAAGAACAAGTGAACAATAGAAGAGATTTATATGTAGAGTAGATGCGCTTGCAAGTTAATGTCTGGCAAATAGTAGGTATGCAATCAATATTTCTTCCAGGAATAAATGACTGATCACCAGAATGAATGAATGAAATTGAATGGGGAGAATAGTGTTACAAGGTAGGATGAAATGAGGGAAACGTAACAGGTTTATAATAACTACTTTACTTTCATGTTCATCAAGCTTCTTCAAATTCTTTTGGGAATTAGATGAGAAATACATTATTTAATGAGTCAGGAATCTTTATATTCAAATTTGCCATGAGTCTAACCACATTTCCCTATCCTAGGACTTGTAAGGAAAATAATGGGAAAGGAAGGAAATTGGCTAACATTTATTCATTGAGAGTACTTTGCTGGTATTATTGCATTTGATCTTTGAACAATCCTGTGAGGCAAGTATTATTATTTCATCATCTTACAAATGAGGAAACTGAAGTTCAGAGAGGTTAAGTGATTTGCCTGAAGTCTTACATCATTACTTATAGGGTACTATTTTCAGCTATCAAAATCACTACTATAAATACTGTATGAAAGAGAAAAATAGGTCTGTGAGTGCAATTTAAAAACCATTCCAACCAGAGAAATTGAGTGGCAGTAAAATATGTTTAGAAAAACAGCATCAGAAGCAGGAAATTCTTTAAAATACTAAAGTATATAGAAGATGAGAGTGTTGGTTTTAGAATCAGATTGTCTGTGTTCTAGGACTTTGGGCAACTTATTTATCCTTTTCATGCCCTAATGTTCTCAGCTGATAAATGGGGATTAGACTCTTCCTCCTGGATGATTACATAATTTATGCAAAATACTTGGCATGATGCCTGCCACATGGTAAATGCTTAATTCATGAACCTATTTCTAGCATTGGTATCATCATCTTTCACTAGAGTGATACAAAAGAAGAAAATCATAACTGTGATACTCTTTTAAAGGTGTTTGGAGACCCTATAATTTAAAACTACAAAAGGTGATGTTACAAAACCTTGTCTCAGAGTATGTTCCATCTGGAACAACTCCAGTGGTTTCATGAATGAAACATATATGCTGACTGCCAAGGGATATGAGAGTTGGACCAGATTTCTCCAAGATCTACACCTGAAACTCACGAAAGAACAAAAAATAATTTCTCTATCTACATTAAAGAGATTGTAGAATGAAAATATCCTTAAGTTCTGTAGCTTAATGACAGGGCACTTTGGTTTGGAATGGTGGCTATCATTGTTGACAACACATAGACACTCTGACAGGGCAAGGCTGCTTCTAACAGCTCAGGCGGCATGCCCCTCTGTGGAGTGAATCAGTCCTGTAGTTATAGGAAATGGTGCTCTTCCAACTTGAAAACTGCAAGGAGAGAAGTCAGTTCCATTTTCTTGGATGTTTTGGAGGAACTATCCTTAAATAGCAACATCCCACCAAACTAAAGTAAACCACTGAGTCCTCTATCCTGACCATGCTGCGTACCATTCTTGATGCAGCCACCCATCTCTGGACGAATCAAGTCTGAGAAAGGGAATTTCAGTGAGGATGATACTTCTCCCTCATGAAGATCATTGTTGTTGTTCAGTCGCCAAATCACGTCCAACTGTTTGCAACCCCATTAACTCTAGCACACCAGGTTTCCCTGTCCTTCACCATCTCCTAGAGTTTGCTAAAACTCATATCTATTGAGTTGATGGTGCCATCCAATCATCTCATCCTGTTTCCTCCTTCTCCTCTTGCCCTCAATCTTTCCCAACATCAGGGTCTTTTCCAATGAGCTGGTTCTTCTTATCAGGTGGCCAAAGTATTGGAGCTTCAGTATCAGTCCTTCCAGTGAATATCCAGGGTTGATTTCCTTTACGATTGACTGGTTTGATCTCCTAGCTGTCCAAGGGGTTCTCAAGAGTGTTCTTCAGCATCACAGTTCAAAAGCATCTATTTTTTGAAACTCAGCTCTCTTTATGGTCCACCCTTCACATCAACACATGATTTCTTGAAAAACCATAGCTTTGACTATATGGATAAAGATCAAGGCACTGGCTAAATCAATTTAGGAGGATATAATTTTTAAAACAAACAAACAAACAAAAACAACTGAGAAAATGAAACAAAAATGAGATTCAGAAAGAAATCAGGATGACAAAGTAAAGTTATTTGTTGAGCATGGAAGCTTGACCTTTGAATAGCAAAGTTTACAGAGACCACATCTTGTAATGGAAACAAATTCCTTAAAGGGTGCCTATGGGAGTCCAATAGCACATATAAGTAAAATATAGCTGAGGGCTAGAAATCATGAAAAGATGACCTGTGGTCCCTGGGCATAGCTTCAGCCTAAAGAAACATTTTATCAGCTTGGGATAAAAAGAAGAGCAAACAATTTTCTCCCCCTCCTTCTGTTCTCACTCCCTTTGAGTGTAGATATCATCTGCTGCTGCTGCTGCTGCTAAGTCGCTTCAGTCATGTCCAACTCTGTGCGACCCCATGGATGGCAGCCCACCAGGCTCCCCCGTCCTTGGGATTCTCCAGGCAAGAACACTGGAGTGGGTTGCCATTTCCTTCTCCAATGCATGAAAGTGAAAATTGAAAGTGAAGTCACTCAGTCATCTCCGACTCCTAGCGACCCCATGGACTGCAGCCTACCAGGCTTCTCCATCTGTGGGAGTTTCTAGGCAAGAGTACTGGAGTGGGGTGCCATTGCCCTCTCCAAGAGATCATCTAGGGACAGTGAATAGAAATACAACAGAGAGGCATAACTGATTGGAAGAATATGAATGAACTGTGGGCAAAAACAGAATAAAGATGGAGATACATGCAATGTGTCCCCAGACCCAACTATGAGAGGAACTACACCATCGGGCTTAAGAGTCTAAGCACTGGCCTCCAACTGTCTAGGACTGAATCCTAGACCCATCTGTGACTGATCCACCTGTGACTGAATCCAGTGTGACTTCTGGCAACTCATTTAGCTTCGCTTAGCCTTGGTTTTCTTTTCTGTAAAATAGGGATTGCACTGGTACCTATGTCATGGTAATACATGAAGAAAAGTGTTTTTCCCGTTTCTTAACTGTGAGCTCTTCTAGTGCTCAGAGAATATATCAAGCATTCATCTTTATATACCCAATTCCTAATAGAGTATCAGTGCATAGAAGGCACTAAAATATTTGTTGAATAAATATGCAATAAATTATTCCTTTGATGCAACCATCAAATTTTGTAAGAATTTTCCTATAATACACCCAGATTTATGTTTTACTTAATGCCAAACAAGATCAAGGATCATCCTTTTGATCCTTAGCTTGCTGAAAGATTATTTAATAAAGAAGAATAAACATTGTAATCAAATCTTGGTAAGCTGGAAAATAGCAAGGTAGAGAAAAACTATTTATTATAAAATAGTTTACATGGAGAAGTCTATGGACAATCTAAAATTACATTGCTCGTAAGTGTTATTAACTATATAAAATTAGGCTGTCAATGCTGCTTTATGAATAGTCAGTAAAGAAAAAAAATAATCACATGGGACAAATCACTGTCATTCACAGAAGACTACCTGGCAGTCTCAGAATTAAGTTCACTCTTCAGGGCATGCAGTGTTCAGCTGTTATAAATATGCTGGAATGCCTCTGTCAGCAAGCCACATAAAAAAGCCACCTCCACCAACCTGGTGCCTGTAAGATGCAGTCTGCTGCTCAGAGGAAGAGGAAACAAAGACATTTTGTTTCCAATTATTGTCACTTTGTCTTTTTAGCTCAGCTGAGTAATTTCATGATCAGTAAGACAGAAAGGAGTCTCAGCAATAGAATGACTAAAGAAAATTCTTCTAATTAAATGACCCTTGGCAAGGGCAGAGGACACCCAGAGTTTAGTTGAGAGCAAGTTGTCTCTATGTGGGATCAGCAACTAGCATTTGAGGGTTAGAAAACACTTTTACATTTGTTGATTACTCCACTGACTCTCTGTGATCCACTCAGACTTTACCACTCTGTGCATTTTCTCAGGGGTCCACTGACTTATTAAACCTCATATGACATAAAATAAATAGAGGTCTTTCAAATGACTAGTCTTTTATAATGGCATACAATAGTAGTTCCTTAATCTATTTTTCTGCCTGATACCCTAACTGAATATTTTATTTACCAGCATCCTGGCATCATTTGAAATTCTGAAGTTTATTTATTTAGCCTACAACTTGCCAGAGATGAGAAACTGGTTTACAGAGTGTATTCAGGAAAATCCCAGGATTTTCTTGTCAAGTCATGGAAGTGGCAGAACTGTGTGATTGTAGTACAGTAGATCTGTAGCTATTATTTAAGTCCTAGTTCTGAAATCACACAACCTCTGGAACTCTGAGATCTAAGAAGCCCCAGGGGCCATGGCAGGAAGTGAATGCCAGTACAGAATCTGAACAAATGGTGAGCATGCCCATTGAATAGATAAACAATGTTCTATAAATTGGAACACAGAAGATCAGTAATTATATTCTTAGTCATTTGAGGTCTGTATGGCTGTTGTTCTATAATATTTCAATGGGAAGCACTGAGTTATTTCCTATCCTAAGAACCACGAGCCCCTGGGGACCTCTGTGGAGTAACCAAGGTTCTTCAAATCCAGATGCAAAGAAAGCATTATTAGTAGAATGGTAAAATATTTTTGGTACATAAATGTACTTTTCAAATATATACTGACACTTATAATACAACAAATTTATTTAAAAGAATTCCTGAAAACATAATATTTATTGATTGCTACATTTGTATTATTAAATGATTCTAAAATTTGAAATGACAGAAAGACAGTGTGGGGATATAAAAAAAAATGTTGATGTTGATAATCAAGTAAGTTCCTCTCATTCAAAAGATTTTAGAAGCATCCCCACAGAGAAAATAATAAAATTGATAAACATGAAAATCAATAGGGGGTAAAAAAAAATGTTTCAGCTACCAAATTTTCAATGCAAAGAAATATGAGTGACTGAATCTTATTCCAGGTACACTATCTCCCTCCATTTAGGACCAGCCTTCTGCTGCAAGATACATATTAATGTGACTCTCTAATGAGTACTTAGATATTTTCCTCCTTATTTTCTTCCTTTATGTAACAGTAATATCTAAACACCAAATTTGCCAACCTTCTATTCACAGCATAAATTTTATGAGACATCCAGTAAGTCATTATTCTATCGTTTTCTATCTGTAGAGATCTTAGTCATAAATGGGTAACATGTTGGGAATTTTTTGTTTGTTTGTTTTGGGATAGGTAAAACTGTACTCATTTTAATAGTTGAATATATCCTCCAAGTCTAACTTAATTCCCTGAGCAGTACAGAAAGTACAATTTAAACAGTTCAGGTAGAAATGAATCACATATAGAGAAATGGTTCTTGCTAATAGCATCTGAAATGATTTCTATTTATTCACCGAGACATGAGACAGAATGTTTCCCTCTACTGATGACCGTCCATTAAGATAGGGGTCACATAGAACTCAAAAGTGTAATTATTAGCAATAAATCTTCCAAAGGCAAACATTTAGTCCTATTTTCATATCATGTTAGATCATTACTATCTAGCACAATAACTGGAATATTGTAGAGTCAGTTTTGAATGAATAAATAAGTTAATGAGTAGATGAGTGAAACGTATCAGCAATTTAGTAACTTAATGAACTCACTTTGACCTAAAGTAATGAGCCTGATAGTAGACACGAGATGTAGTTTGGAATAGGGGGGAAGGACTTTAGAATCCATATTCCATAATTGTTTCCCAAAAGGCATTGAAATAAAACATGAAATCTAAGTTAAAACAGTCTCCATATTTCTATGCAAATTTCAGTTCAATAGACAACTGATACATCATCTCAAGAAAACTGCCCCAAATTATGCCTGTTTTACAAAGAAATTCTAGAACGGCAATTCAATGACTAAGCCAAATATGTAAATATCCCTTATTTTCCTCCCAAATATTTTGCTGAAATTTCCAAAATTCTATACAAATCTGCCACTACCTTTCTCAATTATTCTGAATCATTAGACTATCAGCCCTACAGGAACAGGGGATGCTGGACTTTCTTGTTCAATAATGTATTTGAAGTACCCAGAGAAGTGCCCTGAAGGTAACACACACTAAATAAATATCTACTGCAATTTCTTTAATGTTCCACTCAGCTCAGGGAAGGACTGCCCTGGTGACTCAGTGGTAAAGAATCTGCCTGCAAAGCAGAAGACACATGAGATGCTGGTTCAATCCCTGGGTCGGAAGATTCCCCTCAAGTAGGAAATGGCAACCCACTCCAGTATTCTTGGCTGCAGAATCTCTTGGACTGGTAGGCTACAGAGGGGGCTGGTAGGCTACAGTCCACAGGGTCACAGAGTTGGAAACGATGGAAATGGCTGAGCAGCAGCACTTCAGGCAAACACACTGTAGCCTTTGGTGCCTCATGACACTGTAGCAGTCTGCCTACACTTATCCCTGGTTATTTGATTGATATCATATTTTCCAAATTAGTTTTTCCTTAGTCAAAACCAATTTTTAAAAAATGGAACAGCATAATCAACATAGTGGAGACAGTTATTAGTTTGACTCCTATTTGGAAATTGTTTCTTCGGGTGCCCAATACTAACACACTATAGACTTTTCCACTTAGTGAAAAAACAGGAAGATGCTGAAAAAAAAAAAAAAGGGTGAAATAACCATTAGCAGCTCCACTTTGAAAAGCACTGCTATATATACTACTTTTTTAAATCTTCATACCTGTTTCGTAGAGTCAGAAAAATCTTATTTTCTCAATACTTAGTAAAAGAAGCTGAGGCTCAGATAGGCTGATTTGCCCAAGGTGTATACAACTAGTAAGTTTGACTCTTCCCTTCTGCTACCCATTTCCCTTGGAAATTTGCTTTCTATCCAATACTTTAGGCCCAGATGCAGCCTACAGGGTTATATGCTCAGGAAGTTATAGACAAACCAACAAACAGAAAATAGAGACAAGGATCATATTCTCCATTTGGATTGTGGTGCAGTATCTTTAATAAAACTGATGAGTAAAATAAAAAACTGAAGAACAAGCCTTAATCTTTTTGAAACCAGCCCTCCAGTGAAACAAATCTACATGCAAGAAAAACTGGAAACCTGTGCGAAAGGCAAAGTACATAACATAATGCACAGGTGGACAACCTTTCAAAGTGAAAGAGATAATTGTAATTCTGTAGGGATATCCACCCTCCAGTCCATGTGGCAGCTGCTTTCTAGACCTCTGTCACACTCTGCTCTGTGTGCCCCCAAAGTCAGTGGGGGAAGAGGGCTTCCTTCCTTTCTCACTAATCATCCTTGACATCCAGTTGGCACACCCATCAGAGGCAGTCTATCTGTGGCTTTCTAGGGCAGCCTGGCACTGTGCAAGGAGAATGTCAGTATTTATAGGTAGCCTAGGGTTGTAATTAGTGCTCCTTTGCATCATTTGGGGGACCTCTGGGGTACCTTTGCTCTCACTGGGGTTCAATTTGCAGATTGTTTCTGTGTCCTTTGAGGGAGGCAGGTTCAACCTTAAGTTAAAGATGTTTAAGCTGCAGGGCCCCTCATTTGCAGTGGGCCCCTTCTAAGATCCTGGAGAAAGTTAACTACCTGCACATAGTCATGTATTTTGTAAAATGTGTAAAAATTGCTATATTCTTCTATCTACTCCTTCATTATATTTTCCCCTATGTCTAG
The DNA here is from genome assembly GCA_006408695.1 of Aepyceros melampus. Lineage (NCBI taxonomy): Eukaryota > Metazoa > Chordata > Mammalia > Artiodactyla > Bovidae > Aepyceros > Aepyceros melampus. Next base: position 33,868 of record SJXQ01002687.1, read on the forward strand.
TGACACTGACATAGCTACTAGTACCTTTTGAAGCTAAATTGAGTTATATTTTAAATACACTAATTTGGGCTTCCCTGGTTGGGCCAGAGGGTAAAGAATCTACCTGTTGTGCAGGAGACTCAGGTTCAATCCCTGGGTCAGGAAATCCCCTGGAAAAGGGAATGGCTACCCACTCCAATATTCTTGCTTGGAGAATTCCATGGACAGAGGAGCCTGGCGGGCTATAGTCCATCAGGTCACAGAGAGTCAGACACGTTTGAGTGACTAACACTTCACTTTTGTATGATTTACAGTCACCTCCCTCAATAATCAGTTCAGTTCAGTTCAGTCACTCAGTTGTGTCTGATTCTTTGCGACCCCATGAATTGCAGCACTCCAGGCCTCCCTGTCCATCACCAACTCCTGGAGTTCACTCAGACTCACGTCCATCGAGTCCGTGATGCCATCCAGCCATCTCATCCTTGGTCGTCTCCTTCTCCTCCTGCCCCCAATCCCTCCCAGCATCAGAGTCTTTTCCAATGAGTCAACTCTTCACATGAGGTGGCCAAAGTCCTGGAGTTTCAGCTTTAGCATCATTCCTTCCAAAGAAATCCCAGGGTTGATCTCCTTCAGAATGGACTGGTTGGATCTCCTTGCAGTCCAAGGTACTCTCAAGAGTCTTCTCCAACACCACAGTTCAAAAGCGTCAATTCTTCAGTGCTCAGCTTTTTTCACAGTCCAACTCTCACATCCATACATGACTACTGAAGTTACTACTAATAAGATTACCCAGCTAGCTAATGTAAGTGATTGACTCCAATTGACTTTGTCTAACTCCAAAGAAATGAATACTGATCAATATGGCCCTTCATATGCTTAGTGGATTATCAATAAGCATTTGATTCTTTAACCTAAAAGCAAGAGAAGGGAGGCTCAGCAACCTGCCAACACTTATAGCAGATCATATTTCTTTACCTGGCCCTAACATACTCATCTAGCCTTACTGCTGATTGCTCAGTCCTTGTACATACCATAAATATGCTACAATTCCCTACATCCTATCCATATACATCTTCTTGTATATACTCTCTTCTTGGCCTGAAATGGCCTCACTTGATATTTCTACAGATTCTTATTAAATTATTATTGATTTAATATGAAATACTGACATTCATAAATATAGAATTCATAATATGCTAATACTATGAAGATACCAATGAGAATTGCCTAATAGCTGTCAGATCAAACAAAATTTAAGAATTCAGCTCAGTTCAGTTCAGTTCAGTCACTCAGTTGTGTCTGACTCTTTGTGACCCCATAAATCGCAGCATGCCAGGCCTCCCTGTCCATCACCAACTCCCGGAGTTCACTCAGACTCATGTCCATTGAGTCTGTGATGCCATCCAGCCATCTCATCCTCTGCCGTCCCCTTCTCCTCTTGCCTCCAATCCCTCCCAGCACCAGGGTCTTTTCCAATGAGTCAACTCTTCGCATAAGGGGGCCAAAGTACTGGAGCTTCAGCTTTAGCATCATTACTTCCAAAGAAATCCCAGGGTTGATCTCCTTCAGAATGGACTGGTTGGATCTCCTTGCAGTCCAAGGGACTCTCAAGAATCTTCTCCAACACCACAGTTCTAAAGCATCAAATCTTTGGCACTCAGCCTTCTTCACAGTCCAACTCTCACATCCATACATGACCACAGGAAAAACCATAGCCTTGACTAGACGGACCTTCGTCAGCAAAGTAAGGTCTCTGCTTTTGAATATACTATCTAGGTTGGTTATAACTTTTCTTCCAAGGAGTAAGCATCTTTTAATTTCATGGCTGCAGTCACCATCTGCAGTGATTTTGGAGCCCCAAAAAAAAAGTCTGACACTGTTTCTTCTGTTTCCCCATCTATTTCCCATGAAGTGATGGGACCAGATGCCATGATCTTCGTTTTCTGAATGTTGAGCTTTAAGCCAATTTTTTCACTCTCCTCTTTCACTTTCAACAAGAGGCTTTTTAGCTCCTCTTCACTTTCTGCCATAAGGGTGGTGTCATCTGCATATCTGAGGTTATTGATATTTCTCCCGGCAATCTTGATTCCAGCTAGAGTTTCTTCCAGTCCAGCATTTCTCATGATGTACTCTGCATATAAGTTAAATAAGCAACGTGACAATATACAACCTTGATGTACTCCTTTTCCTATTTGGAAACAGTCTGTTAAAAATTTGTAATGCTTTGAATTCTTATGGTTAAAATGAGAAAGTTTTTTTTATAAATTTAGTGATTTCAAGATATTACATGACAACACCAATAAAGAGTTTTAGAGACAAAAAATACTTTGTCAGGATGTCATTAATCAAATGTAATTTTTTAAAAATCCTGGTAAAGAAAGACTTAATCATGTTTCTCTTTTCTCTTTACAAAATGATATTGCAGAATTGCTGTCAGAGATCATGCAACCAAAATATAGGTTAAAGGTATTACAGAGGTGTGTTATTTATTAATAAAAAAACAGTGTTCTATTTTTCTGGATTTTGTGATTTGTAGCATTTGCTGCCCTCTTCAACATGTATACTTTCTTGCTATTTCTTTTTTCACTCAACATAAATATTTACTTTGTTTGCATAATTTTACTTTATTTTTCTTAAAGAACTGTACAAGCTTCAAGCACCACAAAAAATGACTTTGTTGACAGAAGACTTCAAAAGAAAACACACATTAATGGTGTGTCTACAGATCTGAGTTTAGATGATCTCAGGACAGCACATGGAGTCTCCCTGGCAAAACAGAGAGGATGCAAGTCACCCGGAAATGATGGAATATTAATAGACTTCTGCCCCACTTAAGAATTCAGCAAAGGAAGCCCTGGGGAATCAGGAATGTGACACTGTATGGTTCATGAATTTGTTTCTTTAGGCAATCATAAACAATACAGAGAGGATTCTTAGAAAAGTTGCTCTCAACAGACTTGCATTTCAGTGGTTCTGATGCTGGACAGCTCCGTGGGGAGCAGGTTCTACACAGCCTCTAACTGGGAGGAGGCCATATAGGACAGCCTCAGGGAATTACCACCAAGGAATGCTGTGACCCGGATATCTGAGGCCCTCAGTGGCAAGTTAGTGGTGGCAAAGGGGCCAAGAAGCATTCCACTGAAGCTATTGATCCATAAGATGCTAAGTACAGGATAAGACCTAATGTATAGCACAGGAATTCTCAGTGAGAGCCATGTCACACATAGAGGGTGTTTTGGAAGTTTCTAGATCTGTTTTTAGCTGTCACAATGATTATGGAGTACTACCAGCTTTAGTGGATAGAGACTCTAGATGGTACTCAATGTGCAGAACAGTCAAGCCTAATTAAGGACTATTCTACACCCTGCACATATTTCAAACGTTCTACTGACTAGTGATATAGAATGGGTGATAACCCTGATAAATATTGTGTCTTTTATATAAACACAAAGTACTTTTTCATGGTTTTCTTATAAACTGAATTTTATACCATGTAAATAATGAGAATTAGTTTATAACTTCCCCCAGGCTTGCTCATCTTTCCCAAATATCATGGCCCTCCCGGCAAAGCAGTATGTTTCATTTTCAATACTAATATGCTGTACCTGGGTCATCCTTTATTTGCAGCTGCTGCATTTATAGAAATTGTACATATACATAGAAATACCCTTACATTTCACTGATTTAAATTGTCAAATGGAAGGAAAAGATTTTTTAAAATTATTTTTTAGTTTGTTTTGCTTTACAATACTGTATTCGTTTTGCTATACATTGACATGAATCAGCCACGAGTGTACATGAACTCCCAATCCTGACCCCCACCTCCCCCCTTCCGCCCCACACCTTCTCTCTGGATTATCCCCATGCATCAGTCCCAAGCATCCTGCATCCTGCATCCTGCAAAAGAGAACAGATTTATAGAAAGGCCTTTTGGACTCTGTGGGAGAGGGAGAGGGTGGGATGGGTTGGCAGAGTGGCAGTGTAACATGTATGATATCATAAGGAAAAGATTTTTTAAAGTCTTAAAATCTGTGTCATATAGAATGAAGTAAGTCAGAAAGAGAAAAACAGGTATCATATACTAACACATATATGGAATCTAGAAAAATGGTACAAAAGAACCTAGTTCCAGGGCAGGAAGAGGAACACAGTAGGGGAAAAGAAGGATATGATGAATTGGGAGATTAGGTTTCACATATATACACTACTGTGTATAAAACAGATTACCTAGTGGGAACCTGCTATAAAGCACAAGGAGCTCAGCTCAGTGCTCTGTGAAGACCTAAAGGGGTGGGATTGGGAAGTAGAGGGGGGAAGAAGATCAGAGAGGCAAGGGATATATGTATACATATAGTTGATTCACTTCATTGTACAGCAGAAACTAACACAACATTGTAAAGCAATTATATTCCAATTATAAAAAATCATATGGAAAATAAAACATTGTAAACCAACTATACTCCAATAAATTTTTTTAAATAAAAATCTATTCACTATAAGTAGATATAAGAACATATTTCATTTTTTGTTCTACTGTGGTTCTTTGACATGTTTATAGTGTCAACAAATGATTCAGAGATGTTCACATCATTATTTTGTCCACTAAAAATTAGTTTCTCAAATATGAAACAGTAAGCTTGTAGGCTGAATAAAGTAATAAAGGCAAAAATCAAATCTACAAGAGAAGGAAGGCAGGCTGGGAATAGTGAATAATGTGTGCAAATTTTTAGCTAAGCCTATCGCTGGAAACTAACATGGAAGTATTTGAATAGGATAACCAGGATATACAAAAGAAGACAATTTCAGTTATTTATAGATTCTCTAAAGAGCCTTGAGAGTCTCAGACATAGGCATTCATGGCAGGTTGTATATGTTATGTTCCCATGATTAGGTCTGCACTATATCCTTCATTAGAGTTTTTAAATATTGAATTATTGTTGTTCAGTCGTGTCTGACTCTTTGTGACCCCATGGACTGCAGCATGCCAGGCTTGCCTGTCCTTCACTATCTCCCAGAGTTTGCTCAGACTCATGTCCACGAGTCAGTGATGTCATCCAACTCTCTGGCCCTCTGTCATCTCCTTCTCCTGCCTTCAATCTTTCCCAGCATCAGGGTCTTTTCAAATGAGTCAGTACTTCGCAAGAGGTAGCCAAAGTATTGGAGTTTTAGCTTCAACATCAGTCCTTCCAATGAATATTCAGGACTGATTTCCTTTAGGATGGACTGGTTGGATCCCCTTGCAGTCCAAGGGACTCTCAAGAGTCTTCTCCAACACCACAGTTCAAAAGCATCAATTATTTGGTGTTCAGCCTTCTTTATGGTCCAACTCTCACAGTCGTACATGATTACTGGAAAAACCAAAGCTCTGACTTGATGAACTTTTGTTGGCAAAGTAATTTCTCTGCTTTTTAATATGCTGTCTAAGTTTGTCATAGTCTATCTTCCAAGGAGGAAGCATATATAATATTTTATTTTAAATTACTTTACTTCTCTTTTATATTGCTGTAAAGATATTATATTAAGTTTTTAGGAGTTAAGTAAATAGATGGGTTACATTATCTATGACATTCATATTGGGAGAATAGATGAACTTTACAAAAATATGGACTACAAAAAAGAGAGTTGAGCCTGACACAGCTGAGGACCAGAGCACTGTATGAGCAGTAGGACAAGTTCACATTCAGAGATCAGGATTCACCCCTTGATCATAGGAGTCTCCCACAAGAAGAAAGGGGTCCAGAGTAATTCAATTCACATTTAACACATGGATGGATGGACTTAAAATAAAATTAGGTTTCCCTGGTGACTCAGATGGTAAAGAATCTACCTTCAGTGCAGGAGATCCAAGTTTGATCCTGGGTTGGGCAGATTCTCTGGAGAAGGGAATGCAACCCATTCCGGTACTCTTGCCTAGAGAATCCAAATCCCATTGACAGAGAAGCCTGGCAGGCTAAGTCCATGGGGCCACAAAGGGTTGGATATGGCTGAGGGACTAACACTATGTGCCTCTAGAAAGAGAGTTTGGTTTTTTCATTTTAAGGAAATGATTTGCTGAATAGAAAGGTGATCTGACAAGTTGGCTGTTTCAGAGAAATTGTAGGCAGAGAAACAAGTAAAAGAAACTCAGAATTTTCCCTCAAAAATCTTTTTGATTTGACCTGAGGAAGCTCAACTGAGCAGTTTTTTTTAAATCAATAATTTAAAATTTTACTAGGCATAAAAACATAAGCAGTTTCATTTGCTATCATCAATAAAGGTAAAATTTTGCTCCTAATAACCGAAAACAACTAGGCTATGTTAGATATGCTTGCAGTCAAAAAGTTTATGGCTTTACAAAGTAAAAAGCTGAATCAGTCTGGATATTGCATTATTTCAGAGAAGGTGTTTCACATATCAGAGTACATACATCTCAGAATTTCACTCCATTAAAAACAATTGCATCATGATATTTCTCAAGAGGATGAGACTGTCATACATACATGTGTATGCATCTGTGTGTGTGTACATGTGTATAAATGTATACATATACACGTTAATCCACAGATTCTTGTTTCTCTCTCAGAGTAATAGATTAATACCCACAGTATGTTTGCCCCAGAACCACAAAGCCATTATCCTTGAAATGCTTCTCAAAAGGCTATTCATTCTGCTGCATTGATTAGGATTTCATCTTGCCAAGTCCTATGTATAACTAATAGAAAAATTCTAGTCAAATTGAGAATTTTGCTTATGAAAGTATATTTTTATGACTATGATAAAACAAGTCACAGACCGAGAAGAGATATTTGCAAAGTACACAACCAACAAAGCATTTAAATCCCAATTTTAACTAAGTTCAAAATTTCAGTAAGAACATGACAGAAAAAATTCTGGGGAAAAAAAAAGAAAAAATCCCTGAAAGGAAGGTCACAGATGAGCAAACATGAATGCTCATTACATTAAAAAAAAAAAATCCAAACTCTTATATAATTATAGAATACAGGTGCAAACCAAGTGAGATATTTTTAAAGCTACTAGATTGGTAAAGGTGTAAAGTTCTAAGAATATCAAGAATTAACAAATACATAGAACAATGGGAGCCAGTGAAGTATCTAACAATGAGAAAAGATGTAGTGAGAGGATTTGGTAATGAGTTCCAATCGAATAAGCAGAGGTGGTTTGGGCCAGGAATGGTAAAGGCAGACAGCATTTTGGTTCCTGGAAACCAAGAAGCCCCAAGGCAGATAGTGGTGCTGAGGGGAGGAATATAATGTGAAAGCCTGAGAGTCAGTACCTGGATCCCTACTGAGTACTGCGTTCTGATGTAAAACTCCGGGGCAGAACACTAACAGGAACAAGCCAGGGCATGGATCTCAGAGGCATTGGCAGTGAGAAATAAAAGTAGAGACAGAAGTTGAGGGAAATGAGACCACCATCCATTCTCAGAAATTGAGGTACAAAATACAAAACTGGTTAGAAGGAAGAGTAGAAGCAGGAACCAGGTTGATGCAAGAAGCAGGTCAGAGGCTGCCAACAGCAAAGCTGATGATGTTCATACACTATCTCAGCTGCTGGGCTGGGGTTTTTCAAAATTCCCTTCAGGTGAGAAGTCTTGCACCTAAAACAAGCCTGAACTTGGAGTGCACCAGCTCTAAGGACTGAAGTGCTGAAAAAGCGAGCAGTATAAAAGACTCTTGTTTCATTCCAGCAGGCAACTACCCACAAACAGAAACTGCTCAACTACAGTTGGGCTTTAAAGCTGGCCCCAGAGGACAAAGAAGCAGAACAGCCATGATCCCAGCTGTTTCTATCCACCCCCAGAGCATAATCCCAGAGAATATACCTCGAACACATACTATAATAGTCTTCACTAAGTACCATAGAATGAATGAATGAATGGACAGACCCACATGTATAGATGAAATTGCTATTCCCCATGAACACATGATTTGTCAATAGCAACACAAATGTTGCAGAGAAATCTCTTGGTGGGAAACTTGAAATCTGTAGTCTATCTCTTCAAAAATCAGATAGACATTGTTTTTTCTCAGTTGCTAAGTCATGTCTGACTCTTTACGACCCCATGGAAATTTGCATGCCAGGTTCCTTTGTCCTTCACTCTCTCGCAGAGTTTGCTCAAATTCATATCCGTTGAGTTGGTGATACTCTCTAACCATCTCATCTTCTGCCATCCCCTTCTTCTTTTGCCTTCAATTTTTCCCAGTACCAGAGTCTTTACCAGGAGAGTAAAGCAAACTGATACATAGGGTTTCCAATCCACAGGTAGCATATTTTAGATCACTCCTATCCCCAAGTGACTCCCATCATCTCATAATTCCTTCACTCCAAGCAGCTTCTGTAGCTCTGCTGCTGCTGCAAAGTCGCTTCAGTCGTGTCCGACTCTATGCGACCCCATAGATGGCAGCCCACCAGGCTCCCCCATCCCTGGGATTCTCCAGGCAAGAACACTGGAGTGGGTTGCCATTTCCTTCTCCAATGCGTGAAAGTGAAGTCGCTCAGTCGTGTCCGACTCTTCGTGACCCCATGAACTACAGCCTAAGGGGCTCCTCCGTCCATGGGATTTTCCAGGCAAGAGTACTGAAGTAGGGTGCCATTGCCTTCTCCTTCTGTAGCTCATTTCCACACAAAAGGTACCTGTTAGAAATACACATCCATATTTCTTATTCTCCCCTTCTAATTTGGACAGGTCAAGATCAAGTGTTTTAAACAGAGCTTGAACTTCCTCCTTAAGTTGTAAAATGGTAGTATTCATACAAGTAACACATTTTATATATAACTAGATAGCAAAATAAGTGTTAGTAAAGATTTTGGTGCTTTTTCTATATACAATCATCAATTTGAACCATCTAACCTACCATCTAAAACCCTCTCTTAATCATTGAAACTGACAAGGACCCTGTGGCATTTTCCCAGAGACAGACCTCCCTCTTAGGTTCCCAACCTCTTCAGTTCAGTCCTAGGCCTTCTCTAAGTTCTAAAGAACAAATTTAATTAGAGAAGTGAGAAAATGCAGAAACAAAGAAAACAGTCAAACAAGACAAGATAATAATTGTTTACTCATAAAACAAAACCAAGGACTTTTAGTTCCTCCTCAAGGGCTATAAATAATATCCTGAGCCATATCCTTGTTTCCCAGATACTAAACCCCCCTCCAGGCGGAAGCAGCTAATCACATGCTGACCACCAGCACTTAGACTCCAGAGCAGTTGGGGCCAGAAAACTGGTCACTGAGACTTCCTATACATCACCTGTAACTTTACTATCAACCAGTTAAAGCATTGTGCTGATAAGGCAGCCTACAATCCACATGCCTAACTTCCCTTCAAAACTCCTTCCTTAAAAGCCATCTGAGAGTCTCCTGAACATGAGTTGCCTCTTCTCCTTGCTTGGCCTTCAGGAAACACGTTTCTTTTCTTCACTACAATCCAGTGTCAGTAGGTTGGCTTTGCTGCACGTCAGGTCAATGGACTTCCCTGATAGCTTAGTTGACTGGTAAAGAATTCATCTAAAAAGCAGGAGACCCTGGTTCAATTCCTGTGTTGGGAAGATCCACCGGAGAAGGGATAGTCTACCCACTCCAATATTCTTGGGCTTTCCTGGTGACTCAGCTGGTAAATAATCTACCCACAATATGGGAGACCTGGGTTCAATTCCTGAGTTGGGAATATCCCCTGGAGAAGAGAAAGATACCCACTCCAGTATTCTGGCCTAGAGAATTCCATGGACAGTATATCCATGGGGTCACAAAGAGTTGGACGTGACGGAGCGACTTTCATTTTCAGGTGAACAGGCCCAAGTTTGGTTTGGTAACAATATACTATATGGTCATCTTAAACTTCCTACTGGCATTATAAATGAGCCTATATCCCAGATAACATCTCATCCAAGTTATTTTTATATCTCAGTTGTGCCTCTGTTGGTACTTTGAATTGATGCTTTCAAACTGTAGTGTTGGAAAAGACTCTTGAGAGTCTCTCGAACTGCAAGGGGATCAAACCAATCAGTCCTAAAGGAAATCAACCCTGAATATTCATTGGAAGGCTGATGCTAAGCCAAAGCTCCAATACTTGGGCCACCTGCTGCAAAGAGATGGCATCATCAACACAATTCACATGAGTCTGAGCAAACTCTAGGAGATAGTGAAGGACAGGGAAGCCTGGCATGCTGCAGCCCACGGGATTGCAAAGAGTAGGACACGGCGGAGTGACTGAACAACAACAACTTCTGTTGGAACAAACCTCAAAATCAATTCTCTTTTTCAAGGCTTCTCTTGCCAGTTTTTGGCTTCCTTCTTACTGGTGGTCTGCTCCTGTCCATAAAAACCAGCAGTTTCAATGATAGGTATGGGTATATAGAAAAGACTTACTAGAAGTCGTATCTCTAGAGATCTCAAAAGTTTCTCAGCATTATTATATTCAGATATACTGTAGAATGCCTTTACTTCATTCATTCATTCACTTACTGTTGAATGAATAGTTACCTTTTGCTTTAGGTGTAGAAAGTGATTTGACATTCAATATCCTATCAGCTAGTCTCAGAATCAACACAGTCGCATCATGAGACCAACTATGTTCCATCACTTGGCAGCCTGCTGCCAAAATGGCAAAAATAACATTGGGTCTCTGACAAAGTTCTTTTGCTGTGCAAGAATTTCACATGAAACTCATCAAAAATTAAGAGCTGCTAAAAATTCTCTTCAGCTTTTTGGATGTTAATGAAAACACCTGTGATGTAAAAATTGGTCAATTTAAAAAATCTTTTCTGAGTCTCTTTCATGAAGACATTGTTAAGCAGATTCACATCCTGAAATCCTAAACCTTCTTTCTTGAATGTAAACTGTAGTAGTTGTAGCCTTGAAATACAACCACAAGAGACTACATCTTTGGCACTAATGTGTGCAACAAGGGCTTGAAGACAATAGTCAACTCAGTAAAAAGCAACACATGATCTCAATGCCATTTTTCGCTTATGTGTTTTCAAGATTTCTTTTTTTCTTTAGTCTCAACATCGTAATCCTGCTTAACAATAACCAGGCAGGACATTGCTTGCTACTTCCAAAGAATAAAATAAAATAAATAAACTGAATTGGATTATTTGACTTCAAGTACTTACATTGCTGATCTTTCCCGTAGCAGCTGGGGAAATGCAGGCAAAACACCACGCTTCAGTTCAGCTTTACTTTATAGCTTGACTGACTCCAGATGCTAGGATTATTCGGGAAATGTAATTAGTTTCAATTAACCAACATCTGGCCAAACATAAACATCCTATTTGGGATTCAGGTAAAAGAAAGTACATTTCTACAGAACAAGCTTGTTTACTGAACAGTCTGAATAGTTTAAAAAATTGTATTTATGTCATTGGAAAAGAACTAGCTTAATAGAAATGGCTTTTAAAATGTATTCCTGAAGATGTTCTCCATGTCTAGGTTTCTGGATTTACCTTCAATATAGTTGCATGGTTTCCCTAGTGGCTCAGACAGTAAGAATCTACCTGCAATGCAGGAGACCCAGGTTTGATCCCTGAGTCAGAAAGAACCCTGGAGAAGGGAGAATTCAATGAATAGAGGAGTCTGGTGGGTTACAGTCCATGGGATTGCAAAGATGGAGGTTGCAAAGGTTGGAGATGACTGAATGACCAACACTTTCTTTCATAATTGCATGAACCAAATCTGTTTGCATAGTACCAAGTCAAATCCTATCCCAACAAATACAAAGTCATCTGAAATCCATTTCAAGGAAATTTTAAAATCTATTTTCAGCATAACAAAATAAGCATCCCTTTGGAATTGTCTGTAATAGGATTTGAGTGGCTTTTCCATGTAATAATATGTTTGAGTGAAGAATTTGGCTTTGTGATAGTCAAAAGTGATTCTTTACATGGGAGCTGTACATGACAATACAAATGATAAATCTCTAAGCTGATGTGCTGAATGTAGAGGCCAAACTAAGACCACCAGGCTTAATGGGGATAAAAGTCACACTATTCAAGAGAGCTTTTTCTATACATGAGTTTTGGAGCCATCAGTACATACACTTCTATTCATATTTGAGACTTTAGAGAATGTAAACCTGTCAATTGTCTAATAGAGAGCAAGTTTCAATCTGTAACTAGAAAATGGTCAAGAACTCAAGTCCTGTAAGACCTAAGTGGGAAAATATTTGGTCTCTTATTCATTTCCATAACTATCTTTAATCATCATCCATACAAAATACTCAAATCAAAAAGTATGTTTAAACTCACGGGGTTGAAAAAAAAATTGATGCTAATGTAGCCTGAAAGTGAAAGTGAAGTTTCTCAGTCGTGTCTGACTTGTTGTGACCCCACAGACCATAGCCTACAAGGCTCTTCTGTCCATGGGATTTTCCAGGCAATAGTACTGGAGTGGAATGCATTTCCTTCTCCAGGGGATCTTCCCAACCCAGGGATCGAACCCAGGTCTCCCACATTGTAGACAAAGGCTTTACCGTCTGAGCCACCAGGGAAGTCAATGTAGATTGTAGCCTGAAGTCTTCTACACATAGAGGTTTGTAACGCACTTTGACATTCTACCCTTCTGTAACCACAGAAAGAGATTAATTGCAGAGGTCACATTTGACTTTGTAAAACTCCTTTCTTATTTTACCTGTTCTTTGTGGAGAAGGAGATTGTCCTTGGTGACAGATTTTCAGTCATTCTACTAGCATCACTGCCATATTCCTCACAGCCTGGCTTATGTACATAGATCATACACAAGAAATAAATGGCACACAAAACTGAGGAATATATACAATAATGACAAGATATACTGTTAAGCAACTTCAAATTTACGTCTAACTTTTGCATTCATGCATACTAAATTTTCCCTTTTAGAAAGGAAAACACCCCCCAATACACATGTGCACGAATGTGCACTATAGACACATTTCCCTAATACTATTTACTTCTTTCCAACTTGTGAAATAAAAAGACACTTACTCCTTGGAAGGAAAGTTATGACCAACCTAGAGAACATATTAAAAAGCAGAGACATTACTTTGTTAACAAAGGTCCGTCTAGTCAAGGCTATGATTTTTCCAGTGGTCTTGTATGGATGTGAGAGTTGGACTATAAGGAAAGCTGAGTGTCAAGATTTGATGCTTTTGAACTGTGGTGTTGGAAAAGACTCTTGAGAGTCCCTTGGACTGCAAGGAGATCCAACCGGTCCATTCTAAAGGAGATTAGTCCTGGGTGTTCATTGGAAGGACTGATGTTGAAGCTGAAACTCCAATACTTTGGCCACCTGATGTGAAAAGCTGACTCATTTGAAAAAACCCTGATGCTGGAAAAGACTGAGGGTAGGAGGAGAAGGGGATGATAGAGGATGAGATGGTTCGATGGCATCACCGACTCAATGGACATGGGTTTGGGTGGACTCTGGGAGTTGGTGATGGACAAGGGAGGCCTGGCATGCTGCCGTTCATGGGGTCACAAAAAGTCGGACGTGACTGAGCGACTGAACTGAACTTGTGGTCAGAATTCTAGATGGAGCAATTTACATTGATTCTTTAATTTTTCTCCTCTACTCTCTTTCCCCAAACCTTGCCCTACTTTCATCCCTTCATTGAAAGACAGGAATTTCTCAATGCTTTTCTTGCATTCTCTCTGTGCTGAGTTGAATACAATGAACCATCAATGGACATGGGTTTGGGTGGACTCTGGGAGTTGGTGATGGACAAGGGAGGCCTGGCATGCTGCCGTTCATGGGGTCACAAAAAGTCGGACGTGACTGAGCGACTGAACTGAACTTGTGGTCAGAATTCTAGATGGAGCAATTTACATTGATTCTTTAATTTTTCTCCTCTACTCTCTTTCCCCAAACCTTGCCCTACTTTCATCCCTTCATTGAAAGACAGGAATTTCTCAATGCTTTTCTTGCATTCTCTCTGTGCTGAGTTGAATACAATGAACCTTCCCTCTACTTGAAAATATTCTACGATGTTCGTTTTCAACAAACTTGCTTCTGTCCTCAGCTCCCCATCTATATCTTTCCTGTCTGCTGGCTCCGCTTCCTCTGTGTTCTCTTTAAATGTTAGTGTTGCCTTGGATGTCCTCATGCTGTGCAGTCTCCATGGCCCATCCCATTTATGACTTCAACCACCTCTATGCCGACAGGTAAAGAATCTATATCTTGAGGCCATAGCTTATTTTTAAGTTCCAGACCTATATTTCAAACTTCCCACTATTTACTCAGCCTGATAATGATTGTTCTCTAGATATCTCAAACTCACTGTGTTCAAAAAGAACCTACTCAATACTGCTCTGTAAGAACTAGTTCCTTCTGCTGAATCCCCAGTCATCATCTACACAATTTCCCAGACCAGAAGCATGAGTATCATCCCAATCTTCTCTGTCTTCTGGAACTACTGCTTTAGATATCTCTGATTTGGATAATCAAAAACCGTCATATCAACTCCTTGCTTTGGCCATACCACCTTCAACCCGAGGCCTTGACAATCTGTATGTCACAGTCCAATTGCAAATCTGATCCTGTCAGTCTCCTGAGAACAATCTAAAATGTCTTCACAGTAAAAGTCAAATTATTTCATGTAGGAAGAAATCTGATCTTTTTGTACAGACCTATATCAACTTTTTCAAGAATTGTATGCCACCAACTCTGATGTCAAAGGCTTTGGCATAGTCAATAAAGCAGAAATAGATGTTTTTCTGGAACTCTCTTGCTTTTTCCATGATCCAGCAGATGTTGGCAATTTGATCTCTGGTTCTTCTGCCTTTTCTAAAACCAGCTTGAACATCAAGGAGTTCACGGTTCACGTATTGCTGAAGTCTGGCTTGGAGAATTTTGAGCATTACTTTACTAGCATGTGAGATGAGTGCAATTGTGCGGTAGTTGGAGCATTCTTTGGCATTGCCTTTCTTTGGAATTGGAATGAAAACTGACCTTTTCCAGTCCTGTGGCCACTGCTGAGTTTTCCAAATTTGCTGGCAAATTGAGTGCAGCACTTTCACAGCATCATCTTTCAGGATTTGAAACAGCTCAACTGGAATTCCATCACCTCCACTAGCTTTGTTCATAGTGATGCTTTCTAAGGCCCACTTGACTTCACATTCCAAGATGTCTGGCTCTAGATTAGTCATCAATTCCTCTGCCTTTTCTAAAACCAGCTTGAACATCAAGGAGTTCACGGTTCATGTATTGCTGAAGTCTGGCTTGGAGAATTTTGAGCATTACTTTACTAGCATGTGAGATGAGTGCAATTGTGCAGTAGTTTGAGCATTCTTTGGCATTGCCTTTCTTTGGAATTAGAATGAAAACTGACCTTTTCCAGTCTTGTGGCCACTGCTGAGTTTTCCAAATTTGCTGGCAAATTAACTGCAGCACTTTCACAGCATCATCTTTCAGGATTTGAAACAGCTCAACTGGAATTCCATCACCTCCACTAGCTTTGTTCGTAGTGATGCTTTCTAAGGCCCACTTGACTTCACATTCCAAGATGTCTGGCTCTAGATTAGTCATCACATCATCATGATTATCTGGGTCATGAAGATCTTTTTTGTACAGTTCTTCCGTGTATTCTTGCCACCTCTTCTTAATATCTTCTGCTTCTGTTAGGTCGAGACCGGGCTCTCTGTTGTAAGGACTCATGTAATTAGATGGCTGCTAGGTAGCCCAAGGGCATCTCCCATTTGAAGATCTGTACCTCTAACCACACCCTCAAGCCCCTTATGTCCTGGGAGATAACAAAGCTACTGATCCTGGGACTAGGTGAGGCTGACTCTCTGCCTCTGTCTTTCATGTATAAAGACCCTTGTGATCACATCCTTGCCCCCCCTGGGAAATCCAAGTGAATCTCCCAATCTAGGGTTAGTTTATTAAGTCCCTTAATTTCATCTGAACCAGAATCTCCTTTCCCTACAATGTAATGTAGTCACAGCTTCTGGAACCTTTAATAAATGAAGAAATAGAGGTTCAAAGTGGGTGACTGACTTTCTCAGACTTGTTTAGGGTCTGCTGGGGTGACCATCTCAGGTGATATCAGAAATATGTGGATTCTTAAAGAGTCACCAGGCTCTAGCCTGGGTGTGATGCCCTGCTTGGATGAACTGAAGATAACTCTGGGTGTTCCATTGTGGTTCAAGTCTTTCCAGGCAGCTCTGTTTCATGGAGAGAAAATAAATATGGTTTTTGAGAAGGAAGAGAGCATGGGTACAACTTTGTAATTTCTTTAAGCAAAACTATTGGCTTCAGATGGCATTGGTTTCAAATGTCTACCAAAAAAGTGACAAAATTTAAACAAAAATGTCTGTGCATTTCAGAGACCTTGTCCTCCAGGGGAGGAAAAGCACTGTTTTGTGTAACAAGGGACAAACATGGGACTGGCCCTCTCACCTTGACCGTTGACAACCCACTTGGGAAAGATTTTTTCCTCCCTAATAACTTGGCTCTGTTCATCTGGAGGCCTTGGTTCCCAAGAGAGGGACATTTCAGCCAGGCTTCTTGGGAGTCACTTTGTCTTAACAGAAAATTTGTCTCAAGAAGGTGAAATTAGACCATTTAATCTGCTAATGACCCATTTACTGATTAAAATTAGTAACATGACAGGCCTTGTATTATTAAGCCCTTTAAATACATTATAAGGTCTCCTGTGCTGGGACCATATCACCCTCCCTCTCTGTCAAGAAGAGACTCTCTATCTTGACCCTAGCCTTTGATGTGTTCATTGAGGAAATCCAACTGGGTCATAAAATAGGCCATTCTTCAAAATATATGTTTTCCAGATCAGATTTATTTTTAAAAAAGGCAAAATCAAGGTCAGAGGCATGAGCCATTGTGCAACTCTTTACTTTAGGATTCTGCCTCTGAGAACGTGGTGACCTAAATTTAGCAAATAAGTTGCTTATCTGGTACCATTCTGGTTTGCCCTATCATCTCCTTATTCCCATCCTGTAGAAGGGTGACTCTAGAGGCCATTCTCTTTTCTTCAGTATCCTTTTCCCAAGGAAATATGGTCACATTACAAGTCTTTTTATTTACTTCATTCAACTAATAAGCCAGTTCCACCTGCCAGGCACTGGGCTGGTCACTTGTTCTATCAGAAAAAGAAATAGTCCCCCAAAAGAGGCAGTAGGAACACTCAATGGGGTATTTGAAAGAATTTAATGAAGGAGCTGTTTATAAAAGTGTGGACAGGTTGTAAGGGGAAAAAATCAAGCAAAAGGCAGTCAGAGACTTGTCAGAATGGAGCCACTGAGCCCCTAGATCTGCAGGTCTGGTGGTCAGGGTTAAGGTAACTTGGAGTCAGTCCAGCTGTAGGGAGAAGGTCACTCAACCTCTGTGGCAATTGAGGAAGTTCCCACATAGAGGGGAGAGTGAGAGGTTGTTGCTACACCGTGAAACATGCCGGGATTCTTGGCCTCTGGAGGAGATGAATTCAATCTGGGGCCAGAGACGAGGCTTGATCACTCAGAGCTTTTGTGTAATAGTGTTATTAAAGTATAAAGGAGATAGAGAAAGCTTCTGACATGGACATCAAAAGGGGGCAGAAAGAATATCCCGCTGCTAGTCTTTAGCTGGATGTTATATAGCTACTAGCAGTCTGCTAATTAAAAGGAAGGAAATGTCTCAAAACTCAGAGAATGGCACCAGGCCCCTCACCCACAAGATGCATTCTGAGAAATCTTGGCACCAGGTGAGTCATCCCAGGTCATAAAATGATTGACACGAATCTTGAAGAAAGGCAGATTCCCACACAAATATATAGTTTCATTAACATAGATTAAGAGAACAATGTATGAGTATAACATACTGGTTTGTCAAGTCAGTTCTGAGCCTTTACATGAACCAACTTGAAGACAGAGTCTGGGATAAATGCATAGTACATTAACATAGCTTAAGAAAAACATTTCCATAATAAAAAATGCATTGGTTAGCTCAAGGTTTGAGAAGAGTTAAATTCAGTGGGAACCAGGTGTCATTATGGCAACACAGTATTTTAAGAGAAACCTCTTTAAATTTGTATAGAGAAGGGGAAAAATATATCACTAGTTTGTTTCCTCCTGCCCCTTAAGAGAGAAAAAAAATAATGTCTGACATTTGCAGCCTATTTCCTCCATTTGGAGACCCCTAGCTTTCCTGCTTGTTACCCTCTCAAGAGGATGAAGTCTTGCCATGGACCAAATATCTATGTTCCCCCGCAAATTCATATGTTGAGTCCTGACCCCCAAGGTGATGGCGCCAGGAGGTGGAGCTCCCAGGATGGGATCAGTGTCCTTAGAGAAGAAAGCCCAGAGAGCTCCCTGTCCCTCCCTTCAAGGGAGAACACAGCAAGAAGATGCTGTGAACCAGGAAGAGGGTCCTCACTAGACAGTGGATCTGTGAAGCCTTGATCTTGGCTGTCCAGCTTCCAGAACTTGAGAAGCAAATGTCCATTTATATAAGCCACCGAGACTATGGCATTTTTATTATGGCAGCAGGAGCTGACAGAGACATTGCTCCAACCTTGCTCCATTTCCTTCTTCTGTCTCCTCCAGGTGCCTCCTTCTCCAGGTCCAACTGGAAGCCAGTGAGAAGGGGTGCAGATCAGTGCTAGGCACAGGGTGAGTGGGGAAGGGCAGAGGCTGCCTCCAGAGGGAGTCACTAGGCTGCTGACAAAAAGTGACCAGTCCTGACAGTCTAGTCATGCCATAGACATCACACTCTGAACACTGTATCATACCAAAAACTCTAGTTAAAGCATGTCTAAAGTGAATGGGTGCACAAGGGAATTTTAATACTTGCCCAGAGACTTAGGAGAGGGTGCCCACAGTAAGCAGTACTTAAGTTGAGGGAGTGTTCTTATATATACAATATCATTCAAGCATGAAAAATCACCAGAAAAAAAACAGATATAATTGAAAACAGATTTTAACAATTCTATGGCATAGGAATATGTGTGTGCTAATTTACTGTCCTTTGTCATCGCAATGTGAAAGGTATGTTCAAAAACAACAAAAGGACCAGAAAAAGGGAGACTATGATTCCAATAAAAGATGGAGAGTCTTTTTAGTGCCAATGTACAGTGAGAAAAGACATTTAAGAAGAATAATGGTAACTGTACCAGATGATGAATTGGCTCGCAGCAAATCAGTTAAAATAAGCTAAAATAATCTTCATGTAAGTAGAAGCCAATCACATATTATAAATCTGATGAAAATTAAGAAACCCAGAGTCTGATAAAATGAGAGCTTCAAGTATTATATGGTACTATATTCTATATTATAAGTATCATAACATACTATAAGTATTAAGGGTTTCTACCAGTAAAAACAAAACAGATTCAAGAACTAAATATGTTAATGCTATCCTACAAATTTACATTTTGCCAGAATTCAGGAGTAATTTAAGTGTCTTGGTAAGACACTTAAATTGAAATTATTTCAAAGGGAAATAAAAAAAAAAATAAACACAGGAGGACTTATCAAAAATCCAGGTGATCTAAATGGGTTAATACTTCTTTGTAATTTATTCTCAGAAAAGACCTTGCTTAATGTTTGTAAAAGATGCAGAAAAGAAATTTGTAGCCGAGTTTGGGTGGACCAGTTGGACAGGTTTTTTCTTTTCTTTTCTTTTTTTTTATCATGTGTTTGTATCTCCTGAGAAGTCTGTTCTGCTTTTGTTGGACTTTTCTGTGTTGAGTCTTACCTTTCCTGTTAAACTCTAAGTTTCTGGAAGGCAAGAATTTGACTTATTCTTCTGGTGCCATGACTTGTGGCGCTAAGTGCCCTGTAAAGGTTTATTGACCCAAATGAACAGTCACTGTTTATGGAGACCAGGCTCCACAATACAGTGTGGGCTCCTTGTTGGAGGCCAGACGCTGTCATAAAGAGGCTCACAATCCTTCAAGAGCTCTTCAGCTTTTCAGGTTGCTGGCAGTAAGAGAAATGCATTATCATGAAAAGCTCTTTGACAGTGATGTGTGAAATCCGCTGTATCTGAGGCAGGATCTGATGTGACTTACAGCATCGTCCTGGTAAATAGGAAGTGATGTGTTGGAGAAGAAGCAGGGACCAGTGTGAGAGACAGCTCAAGTCTGTCATGAATGTGGACGTAGATCAAGATATGATATGCTGAGTGGAGAATGATGGTGGGAGAAAGGAAATAAGAAAGCCCAGTTTCCTCCTATCCCAGGTCTGACTGAGGAAAAAAATGTTAAGTTATCCAGCAGCTATGAGGAGAAAAATGTGTAAAGATCCAAGGGGAATAAAGGTGAATTAAAAAAAAGAGTTATAAAGATGCCACATTAAATATTTATTATGATTATTCTAGCCAGGAGCTAGAAAACTCATTCCAGCCAAATTAATCTATCATTCTATTGGATTGTGACAGTTGCCTCCAAGAGATTTTAACAAAAGAGGCATGGTCATGCGTAAGTGCAGCCCAGGTTCCTTTTTATTAATCTAATGCATTGTGTTTTTACAGCATTTCATAATTAGCAAAGTGTTTTTTTTTTTTTCCAGTGCCACATTTAATCCTGATGATAACCCTGTGAAAAGGGTATTGTCTCTATCTTACAAATGAGAAAATGGATGTGCAGGAGGGAAAAATGAGTCACACACTAGACTCTGCACATTTGAGGGGAGTTCAAACTCAGCCCTACTAACTATATGAGCTTATTATTCATTTTATAGCATGAAAATGTGGTTCTGATGACTGTCTATTGATTGATTGGTTAAAGCCAGTCATAAAAACAATGCACGCTTTTGTGCTATTTCTTTCAGAAATGTAATACAGAAACATCACTTTCTTTAAAAATTTTTTATATATTTTTGAAAAAAAGTTTTTTTAATGTAGACTATTTTTAAAGTCTTTATTGAATTTCTTACAATATTGCTTCTGTTTTATGGTTCGGTTTTTGACCATGAGGCTTGTGGGATCCTGGCTTCCCACTGAAGCTCGAACCTGCACCACCCCCGGTGGAAGGCAAAGTCCCAACCACTGGACTGCTCTTAGAGCCCTGGGATACATTTACCTTGTAATTGAATGTCTGTACCCTCTGACCAACATCTCCCCATCCCCTCAGCCCCAGCCACCACCCAGCGACTCTGTTTCTGTGAGTTCAATGTTTTTAATGTTATGGATGAAATCATACAATATTTGACGTTTCTGTCTGACTTATCCCACTTACAAGAATGCCTCTTCTACTGGTTGTTGTTCTTCAGTCACTCAGTCATGTCCGACTCTGAGACCCCACACCAGGCCTCCCTGTCCATCACCAGCTCCCGGAGCTTGCTCAAATTCATATCCATTGAGTCGGTGATGCCATCCAACCATCTCATCCTCTGCCATCCCATTCTCCTCCTGCCTTCAATCTTTTGCAGCATCAGGGTCTTTTCCAATGAGTCAGCTTTTCCCATCAGGTGGCCAAAGTATTGGAGTTTCAGCTTCAACATCAGTCCTTCCAATGAATATTCAGGGTTAATTTCCTTTAGTATTGTCTGATTTGATCTTCTTGCTGTCCAAGGTGCTCTCAAGAGTTATACTAGTTAGTATTTGCTAAATATATTCAGGTACTCAGATACAGCATGCATTTACATTTATAATTGTTATAATCTCTTGATGAACTGACTTTTTACCCTTATCTAATGACCTTCTTTATCTGTGTAGAGGTTTTTTTTGTATGTTTGTTTGTTTTTGTTTTGCTTTTGTTGGTAGAAAGAAAAGTTGCTTTTAATCAGGATGCCAGCAATCTGGGGAGATGACAGACTCAGTCCCAAAAACCTGGTTAAGTTTTGACTTGAAGTCTATTTTGTCGGATACACATATAGCCACTCCAGTTCTCCTTGGTCACAGGTGATGAAGAACATCTAGAGTATCTTTTTCCATCTCTCCACTTTGAGTCTGTATGTGTCCTCAAGACTGAAGTAAGTCCATTGTGGGCAGCACACAGTTGCGTCTTTTGTTTTTCAGTCCATCTAGCTACCCTATGTCTTCTGCTTGGAGCATTTAGTCCATTTATATGTAATGTAGTTACCGATTGGTACTGCTGCTGCTAAGTCACTCCAGTCGTGTCTGACTCTGTGCGACCCCATAGACGGCAGCCCACCTGGCTCCCCTGTCCCTGGGATTCTCCAGACAAGAACACTGGAGTTTCCATTTCCTTCTCCAATGCATGAAAGTGAAAAGTGAAACTGAAGTTGTTCAGTCGTGTCTGACTCTTAGCGACCCCATGGGCCTACCAGGCCCCACCGCAAGGACCTACTATTGGCATCTGAGTGTTTTCCTGGTGTTTGTTCCTTCGTTTTCTCTTTCCTTCTCTCTCTTTGTCACTGTCTTCCTTTGGGAGTTGGTGATAGCTTTGATTTTCTTCTGTTTACATGTGGTGTTTTTTTTTTGCAATCTATTTTAGGATTTTGCTTTGTGGATAGATACCATGATTGTCTTTCCACTAGTCATATATGGATATGAGAGTTAGACTGTGAAGAAGGCTGAGCACCAAAGAATTGATGCTTTTGAACTGTGGTGTTGGAGAAGACTCTTGAGAGTCCCTTGGACTGCAAGGAGATCCAACCAGTCCATCCTAAAGGAGATCAGCCCTGGGTGTTCTTTGGAAGGAATGATGCTAAAGCTGAAACTCCAGTACTTTGGCCACCTCATGCGAAGAGTTGACTCATTGGAAAAGACTCTGATGCTGGGAGGGATTTGGGGGCAGAAGAAGAAGGGGATGACAGAGGATGAGATGGCTGGATGGTATCACCGACTCGATGGACATGGATTTGAATGAACTCTAGAAGTTGGTGATGGACGGGGGGCCTGGAGTGCTGCAATTCATGGGGTCACAAAGAGTTGGACACAACTAAGAGACTGAACTGAACTGAACCATGAAGTTTAGTGGTAAAGAATCCACTTGCCAATGCAGGAGACACAAGGGACCAGGGTTCAATATCTAGGTCAGGAAGATCCTCTGGAGAAGGAAATGGCAACCCACTCTAGTATTCTTGCCTGGAGAATCTCGTGGACAGAGGAACTTGATGGAATATAGTCCATGGGATCTCAAAGAGTCGGGAAAGACTGAGCAACTGAGCATATAGAGGTAACAGTCCATTTTATACTGTTAACAAATTAACTTTGGTCACATACAAAGATTCCAGTCTTACTTTTTCATGCCTTTTTAAAAACACCCATGGTGGATTCATGTTGATGTATGGCAAAATCAATACAGTACTATAAAAAAAAAAAAAAAAAAAAAGAATGGAATATCACATGGACATGAAAATGAAGTTTACAAAGTTTGCAAGACAATAGGGAAATATGATATTTGTTAATGAGAAAGCCAGCTTCAACATTTTATATGCATATGGTATGATCTCAATTATACAAAAATTGCATTAGCAAAAAATAAACCAGGAAAAAAAATGAGGTATGTTGACATATATCATTATGCAAGTTCATGGTGTTACAGTGTGCTGGTTTGATACATTTTACAATGTAATATAATTACCATTGACAGTTAGCTAACATCACTAAAATGCCATGTAATTATCATTTCTTTTGAGATCATAATTTACCTATTTTTCTTTTATATTCTCATCAACAAGTGACTGCAGCTGTGGTTATTTTGATACTCTTGTTCTTTACCCTTTGTATTAGAATTAAGTGGTTAACACATCACCATATTATGTTATTGGAGTGTTTTGAGTTTGACTGTGTGCTCACCTTCGCCACTGTGTTGTGTGTTTTTGTGCTTTCATGTTACTAATTAGTGTTCTTCCATTTCAGCTTGAAGAACTACTTTCAGCATTTCTTGTAAGGCAGGTCTAGTGATGATGAGCTCCTTCAACTTTTGTTTGAAAGGGAAAGTCTTTATCTTGTTTCTCTTTCTGAAGGACAGCCTTTTCTTCACTCCACAGCAGTAAATGCAGTGATTAACAGAATAAGATTCTTCCTCTTTGTCACCGTCGTCCAGATTAACTAGCCACATGAACACAGAAATGGTACTTTTGTGATTAGGTTGATTGGCATTTATGGTCTTTAATGAGACATAATACAGTCATTTGCACAGACCATGTGCACATCCCCAGCCCAAGCTGTCATGTAGCCAAGTAGAAAGGACACAGCGTAGAGATGCATGGTAGTGGTACTGCATCCTACAGAAGCAGGACTCCAACAGCTGCCAGGAATCCATCCATCCATCCCTACCTGGCATATGCTTCTATATGAGATCTTTGGCTCTGTCTGAGAATACTTTAAAAACTTTCAATTCAACTTTTTATTTTGACATAATTATAGATTCATGTGCATATGTAATAAATGAAACAGAAATCCCATATACGTTTCACAGAGAGTCCTTCACTGAGAACACTGAGCAAAGTCGTATTGTAATAGCACAACCAGTAGACTGGCATTAATATGATCAACTGATTTTGTTCACATTTCCCCCATTTATACTTGTGCTTAATTATGTGTGCGTGCATGCAGGGCTGAGTCATGTCCGACTCTTTGTGACCCCTTGGACTGTAGCCCACCATGCTTCTCTGTCCATGGAATTCTCCAGGCAGAAATACTGGAGTGGGTTGCTAATTCCCCCTCCAGGGGATCTTCCCAACCCAGGAATCAAACCCGAATCTCTTGCATTAGCAGGCAGATTCTTTACCACGGAGCCACCTGGGAAACTAGTACTTATTTATAGATGTATGTATTTAGTTCCATGAAAGTTTTATTGTGTGCGTGGTTTGTGTATCTATCCCACAGCCAAGATACAGGACTTTTCCATCACCATGTGGGCCCCTTGTCCCATGATTTATAAAATCATCTAATTTTGTTCACATTTTCCCCATTTATACTTGTGCTTAATTATGTGTGCGTGCATGCAGGGCTGAGTCATGTCCTACTCTTTGTGACCCCTTGGACTGTAGCCCACCATGCTTCTCTGTCCATGGAATTCTCCAGGCAGAAATACTGGAGTGGGTTGCTAATTCCCCCTCCAGGGGATCTTCCCAACCCAGGAATCAAACCCGAATCTCTTGCATTAGCAGGCAGATTCTTTACCACGGAGCCACCTGGGAAACTAGTACTTATTTATAGATGTATGTATTTAGTTCCATGAAAGTTTTATTGTGTGCGTGGTTTGTGTATCTATCCCACAGCCAAGATACAGGACTTTTCCATCACCATGTGGGCCCCTTGTCCCATGATTTATAAAATCATCTACTTCTACCCTCACTACCTAGCCCATCTTTAACTTCTGGAAATGACTAATCTGTTCTCCATTTCAAGAATGTTATATAAATGGAATGAATGCATAAGCCTTGGAATTGGCTTTTTTCCATCCAGCATAGTTCTCTGGAGATCAAGTTGTGCGTATCAACAGTTCATTCCTTTTTATTGTTGAGGAGGATCCTGTGATACACAACCACTGATTTTGTTGAACTGTTTACCCACTGAAGGACATTTGGATTGTGTTCAGTGTTTGGCTACTATGAATAAGGTTGATGTAAACATTTCTGTATGGATAATTTTGTGAACATGTTTCAATTTTCCTGGGATAAATGCCCAAGAATATAATTGTTGGGTCATAGTTCCAGGTGTCATTTTCTGAGAAATTGGTTTTCTGAGTGACCATACCATTCTACTTTCCTGCCATGGTGTCTGAGGGAACCACTTATCCCTTCACTCTGTCGGTGTTTGATGCTGTTCCTACATAGTTTTAAGCTATTCAGATAGTGGTTTAGTGCAGTGATATCTCGCTGTGGTATTAGGATGCATTTGCTAATGGCTAATAAATTTGAACATCATTTCCTGTACTTACTTGCCATCTGTAGTTTGTCTTTTCATCCTCTTAATAGAGTGTCTTGCAGAGTAAACACTTCTAATCTTAATGAAATCTAATTTATCATTTTTTTAACAGATTGTGCCTTTGGTGTTAAGCTTAACAACTCATTGCCAATTCTAAGTTCCCCAATCTTTTCCACTTTTTCTGTAAGAATTTTTATAATTTTACAATTTACATTTAAATCTGTGATCTGCTTTGGGTTAATTGTATAAAGTGTGAGACTTGAGATGACATGATGGCATTCATTTTCTTTTTCTTTTCACTCATGACTGTGCAGGTGCCCCAGCGTCATTTGTTGAAAGGCCATCTTTCCTCCACTGTATTGCATTTACACCTTTGTGCAAAAAACCCCATAGCAAATATGGCATGTCTGTGTGTGTCTGGATTCATCCATGATCAGTCTTATCACCTGCAAATAGAATTGTTTATTCCTTCTTTTTCTATATGTGTGTACTTAGTCATGTTGGACTCTTTGCAACCCCGTGGACTGTAGCCTGCCAAGGTCCTCTCTCCATGGGATTTCCCAGGAAAGGATACTGGAGTGGGTCAACATTTCCTCCTCCAGGAGATCTTCCCAACCCAGGGACTGAACCCAGGTCTCTTGCACCTCCTGCATTGGCAGGGAGGGGTTCTTAACAACTGTGCCACCTGTTATGTGCAAGCATGAATACGTGCTTGCCAAAGAAAACAATTTGAAAAAGTGAACTCCATAGCTTCAAGAAAAACAGTAACTAATGAGGAAACTGTATCCATTCATAGATGTCCCATCATCTCAGTGCAAGGTATAGACAAAAGAGAGGAGAGTTCTTCATTAAGAAGTAGCTCTATTCTGATTACTTGTTTCATCATCTGCAAGGCAGGCAAATACAGTCAGTTTTGGAAAAAGATTGTGAATCAATAAAGGTAAGAAGGAAGTTCTTGATTTCACTGTTGGCCTAAGAAAAGGATCTTTCTCCTAAGCTACAAGAAAGTTTTTTATGCATAAACAAACAGAACGTTATCAGCAGAATAATGTAAATTTGCTAACATGGCTTAAGGGACCTCATGACATAATTGGGAAGTGAAAAGATTGAATTTGACCCAATTCAGTAACAATTTACTGATTATCTCTTCATGGTCCTGCCAGGCAATGTGGAATGAATGAGAACAGAAGACAGAGTCTGTGCACCAAGAGAGGCTATACTTTTTCTGGTGGGGAGGGGGGATCTGGAGCAATTACCCACAGAGAAGCTCACAAAGCTCCTGTCCAGAGATGGAGGAAGAACACCTCTTTCCAAGCGTCCTGATTAGGCAGGGCTTCGGAGAGGAGCAAACCAGGAGAGTACTTTCTGCAGGAAGGTTCTGCCCCGTTGTTCTTTCCTGTTCAGCCTTCTTTCCCTTCCTCACCTGAGCAAGGGACACAGACCTTGTGGGTGGCGGGCTATGTTTACCATCTGTTTCCTTTCACTGTTTTTTCTGCTCCCTGTCACCACCTCCAGTCTCAGCAAGGGCTCTATACCTGCTGTGCCCTTCATCACTCAGTCTTTGTTCATATCAAGGTTTAATTTACGAGTGAGAAACATTTGGATTTTCAATAAATAGAGGAGAGCTAACTAACTGCTTATTTAACTTATATGCAGAGTACATCATGAGAAACGCTGGGCTGGAAGAAGCACAAGCTGGAATCAAGATTGCCGGGAAAAATATCAGTAACCTCAGATATGCAGATGACACCACCCTTACAGCAAAAAGTGAAGAGGAACTAAAGAGCCTCTTGATGAAAGTGAAAGAGGAGAGTGAAAAAGTTGGCTTAAAGCTCAACATTCAGAAAATGAAGATCATGGCATCTGGTCCCATCACCTCATGGCAAATAGATGGGGAAACAGTGGAAACAGTGTCAGACTTTATTTTTCTGGGCTCCAAAATCACTGCGGATGCTGATTGCAGCCATGAAATTAAAAGACGCTTACTCCTTGGCAAGAAAGTTATGACCAATCTAGAGAGCATATTAAAAAGCAGAAACATTACTTTGCCAACAAAGGTCCATCTAGTCAAGGCTATGGTTTTTCCAGTGGTCATGTATTGATGTGAGAGTTGGACTATAAAGAAAGCTGAGTGCTAAAGAATTGATGCTTTTGAACTGTGGTGTTGGAGAAGACGCTTGAGAGTCCCTTGGACTGCAAGGAGATCCAACCAGTCCATCCTAAACGAGATCAGTCCTGGGTGTTCATGGAAGGACTGATGTTGAAGCTGTAACTCCTATACTTTGGCCACCTCACGCAAAGAGCTGACTCATTGGAAAAGACCCTGATGCTGGGAAAGATTGAAAGATTGAAGGCAGGAGGAGAAGGGGACGACAGAGGATGAGATGGTTGGATGGCATCACCGACTCAATGGACATGGGTTTGGGTGGACTCCGGGAGTTGGTGATGGACAGGGAGGCCTGGCGTGCTGTGATTCATGGGGTCACAAAGAGTTGGACACAACTGAGCAACTGAACTGAACTGAACTAACTTAGGTCTCTATGATCCTCAAGTCTATGAATAAAACCATGAAGCAACTCAAGATTCAGTGGTGAAAATCCAGTGTCTCTGTGTGTGTATATACACGTATATATTCATACACACACACACACATCATGTATGTATAGGGCTTCCCAGGTGGCACAGTGGTAAAGAATCTGCCTGCCAATGCAGGAAACACAGGAGAACTGGGTTCAATTCCTGGATCAGGAAGATCCCCTGAAGGGGGAAGTGGCAACCCAGTCCAGTGTTCTTGCCTGGAAAATCCCATGGACAGATGAGCCTGGCAAGTACAGTCCATGGGGTCGCAAAGAGTCAGACACAACTGAGTAACTGAGCATGCACACATATGTATGCACATATGTGCATAATATGTATATGCAATATACATAGACACTATATGTAGCCATGTAAGATGTAGAATTACATATGTAATATGTAAAAAATATTAGCAATAAATAATATATAGTTAAATAATATACAATAGTAAAGGTTATAATATACAAAATTATATTAAATATTTATAATATGTAATAACAAGTTGCATCACTGTGGTGATTTTCGTCTTCAGGTAGTTATACTTTCATGTAAATGGAATTGTATAATGTGCACATGAGGTTTGTGAGGTACACACATGCACATAATATGTATATGCAATATACACAGACACTATATGTAGCCGTGTAAGATGTAGAATTACATATGTAATATGCAAAAAATATTAGCAATAAATAATATATAGTTAAATAATATACAATAGTAAAGGTTATACAAAATTATATTAAATATTTATAATATGTAATAAGTTGCATCACTGTGGTGATTTTCGTCTTCAGGTAGTTATACTTTCATGTAAATGGAATTGTATAATGTGCACATGAGGTTTGTGAGGTTCATGTATGCAGCTTTATGAGACATTAATTAATTTATTAAAAAGATGTTGCCTCCAAAATAAGGAAAGAAATAATTGTCTAGAAGAAGTTACCTCTTTGTATAGCTTTCTGTCATCAGCAGATTTCTGAAGCCATGGATGGGAAGAACAAGGACCAGGATCTTCTTGTCCTCCTTCTCCAGTTCAGCAGGTGGGGTGGGCAGGGTAGGGTGGGGAGAGCCCTCCTCCTGAGGAAGGACTTCCGGGTCCTCAGGGCATCATGGTGTGTCTGTCTGAGCTGGAACCAAGAGGAGAAGATGTCTCCTTCCTGCTGTGAAACTTGAGGAAACTTCCTGGGATGATTTTACTGTAATGTACCTTCTCTTCCATGAAGGTAAGGAACAGATTGGTTTTGATGGTTCACTCTTACTTTTTTTTTTTTTATCTTGTATGGTTTATTATCTTATACCATTTATTTCCCCCTTATAACTTAAAAAGGAATTATTTTTGAAGTTTAAATTTACCCTGTTTCCTTATTTGGTGAATTTGTTCAAAACTAAATGAAATGTGTTAATCCCCTGGGAGGAAACAACACAAAAAACCAAAAACCAGAACATAAGCATCAACTTTAACCCTAGGGTAATTGTTTATCTTTTATGTTGTTCAGTTCTGCAAGCAAACTTATTTTAGTTTTGTACTCCCCTTGGCCTGGAAATAGACTGTTTTTAAGATGAAGTCATGTTTTTCTAAAATAAAAGGTTGATACCATCTACCTACAGATACAGACCTCACACTGAGTGAGCTAGATATTCGCCTTCTCACTGCCCCAGTTTTTCCTTTTTGGTGCAATTCGTGTATTTGGAACTTCTGCTGAGGTTATCAGCCAGCTGGGCTCAACTTAGTAAATCCTTTTTTGCCTTGAAAGGATTCATCTTGGTGCAGGGACATCTGTTAACAGTGCTTAAGTATAAGAGAGAGAAATAAGTTTTAGGTTGGTCCAAAATGTCTGAGAAAGCCTTCGATACCTCATGGAGGAGAATGATGGAGCGGTTCACGTTGAGTCATTTCTTTCCTTTTTCATTGTTTGTGTCCTCGACATGAATCTTCACCCAGGACATACTGATTATCTATGCGTGTTAATTACAAACTATGGCAAGTTAATAGAGTACCTCATAATTCTGAGGACACTCATAAATCTTTTCTCAACTGTTGGCTTAAGATTTCCTGAGAATTAGTTTTACTTCTTAGCAGATATGGATGAATTTTCTGCCAACATAGCATCCCACATCTATATATCTGTGGCTCTTGGTTTGCTCCTCAGGCTTAAAAAACAGAAATGAAAGCAATTACATAATATCAGAATCTTCTTTCTGGAAAATCTTCAAATATAAGTTAGTTTTTTTATGTCTTTACTGGCTTATATGGAATTGTCTGAAATTGCACTATGCCACATCTTTATCAATAGCTCATTGAACTCAGAATTCCCAGCATAAATCAGGTATGTTTTATTAAACATCATAGTTGTTCTGGAGGCTGTTAATTGAACATCACTAATTTCTTATTGCACCAATATGGATCTGTTATCACTGACTAATTTTAAAATTCTCTTGAGCCTATGTAAGGCCTCACCTTGAAATACTTTGTTTGAACAACAGATAGTTTCATGTATTAACAATAGCAGAGTCAAACTAACTCAACGTTACATTCTTTCTCCTGAAATCATTTCCCTTGAACTTCAATTTCATAACTCAAGTCTTTCACAATGTGGTGAAATTGTTTATTTTTTATTTTGAAATTATTATTCCTGTATTATTTTTTGCAGGCTGCTAGAATCAGAAGGCATGGCATAGAGAATAGGTAGAATTTACTTAAGGTTTGCTGCTGCTGCTGCTGCTGCTGCTGCTAAGTTGCTTCAGTCGTGTCCAACTCTGTGTGACCCTATAGATGGCCTCCCACCAGGCTCCCCCGTCCCTGGGATTCTCCAGCAAAGAGCACTGGAGTGGGTTGCCATTTCCTTCTCCAATGCATGAAACTGAAAAGTGAAAGTGAAGTCACTCAATCACTCAGTATTTAAAGTTTGCCATTTTACTAAAATGAAAACACCCTTCTTGCTCATCTTCAAATTCCTCTTAATGGGCCTTTTCTCCATGTGATTCATTGTATCACCTTCTAGTAATAGTTTTATTTTACTTGATGACAGTGAGTTGAGATTGTCAAAGTAACATTAACTGTGAAGGTACCAAAGATGTATTACATGGGAGGAGGAGGTATGGTAGAAAGAGTCTTCTCAGCATCAGAAGTGATTGTGGCTATCATCTGATTGTTTATTTATGCATTTTATTAAGCAAACACATGTAACACTTAGTATATGCCAAGCATAGTTCTCAGCTCTTTAAATATTGAAGCGTTCATTTTTATATTTTGTTATCAATGCTTCGCATAAGATGAACTGAGTCTGGAATTGTGAAAATTGTGAAGTGGCTGCCCAAGGTGACACAGAGGCTAGTTTGGAGAAGGATGAGAACCCAAGGGGAACTGAAGGTTGAGAAGAAAGAGAATCCAGTGAGGGCTCAGGAATCCGTGAGCTCACCTGCTCTGCTGTGTCCCCTGACCTCTGTTTTCTAACTTAGAAAGGGATCATTCTAACTGGGTTATGGACTTCATAGCAGGTATACCTAAATTCCATTCCCCTACCAAAAAAAAAGTCAATACTGAGTGTTACAGGAGAAAACGTTACCTGCTTGGCAGAGTGTATTTACAAGGCAAGGAGAAGGATTACAAATGAAAAACTTTTCTTGTGAATTTGTAACTGGAAAAGGTTTTCAAAGAAGTTCTCAGTCTTTCAAAGTGCTTTCAGTGCTTGTCAGCAGGTACTGAAAGTAAGAAAAATGAAGCTGATGAAATTATGTTGATTGCATTAGTGTCATCTCCTCTATGCTCATCTCCCATAATAGGGAAAAGCCATAACTAATGTCCTCCAGGGGAAGTGAAAAGGACACTAGGAGACCAGAATTCATTATTTGATAGACTTCATCTATACTCAGTATTCTTTTCTTTTAAAAAATGCTACCTTTTCTCTTCCTTTGTGATAGATTCAATAGGAAAATATATTGAAAGAGTCACATACATCATTTCACTATTTTTTTTTTCTGATAAAAGATTCCTCTGAAGTTACAGCCACCAAAAAGTTCTAATTTTCTCCATGGTTTTGAAACTTTGCTCAGCTATCACTAATTTACTGGTAAGAGAATATTTTAGATAATTTAATGTAATACTGAGATCATGAACCTTTGAAACTACTGAGTTTAATAGTTTAATTTTCTGGGTTGAGGATAGGTATCCTGTCGAAAGTCAGTTTTCCATCTGGTTGTGTAAAGGTCATGTGGAAAAGGGGCCCTGGGGGCAGAATATCTTCCAACGGTCAAGAATCTCTTTCCTATATCAGGACTTTTTCTTCATATTTTTTAAGTTAAATATGTCTTACTCAGCTTGGACTGCTGTGAAAAAGACCCGTAGACTGAGTGGTTTATAAAGAACAGTATGGAAAATTCTGAAAGAGATGGGAATACCAGACCACCTGACCTGCCTCTTGAGAAACCTATATGCAGGTCAGGAAGCAACAGTTAGAACTGGACATGGAAAAAAAGACTGGTTCCAAATAGGAAAAGGAGTATGTCAAAGCTATATATTTCACCCTGTTTATTTAACTTTTATGCAGAGTACATCATGAGAAATGCTGGGCTGGAAGAAGCACAAGCTGGAATCAAGATTGCCAGAAGAAATATCAATAACCTCAGATAGGCAGATGACACCACCCTTATGGCAGAAAGTGAAGAAGAACTAAAGAATCTCTTGATGAAAGTGAAAGAGGAGAGTGAAAAGTTGGCTTAAAGCTCAACATTCAGAAAACTAAGATCATGGCATCCAGTCCCATCAGTTCAGTTCAGTTCAGTCCCTCAGTCATGTCCGACTCTTTGCGACCCCATGAATCGCAGCACACCAGGCCTCCCTGTCCATCACCAACTCCCGGAGTTCACTCAGACTCATAGCCATCGAGTCAGTGATGCCATCCAGCCATCTCATCCTTGGTCGTCCCCTTCTCCTCCTGTCCCCTATCCCTCCCAGCATCAGAGTCTTTCCCAATGAGTCAGCTCTTCACATGAAATGGCCAAAGTACTGGAGCTTCAGTTTTAGCATCGTTCCTTTCAAAGAAATCCCAGGGTTGATCTCCTTCAGAATGGACTGGTTGGATCTCCTTGCAGTCCAAGGGACTCTCAAGAGTCTTCTCCAACACCATAGTTCAAAAGCATCAATTCTTCAGTGCTCAGCTTTCTTCACAGTCCAACTCTCACATCCATACATGATCACAGGAAAAACCATAGCCTTGACTAGACGGACCTTTGTTGGCAAAGTAATGTCTCTGCTTTTCAATATGTTATCTAGGTTGGTCATAACTTTTCTTCCAAGGAGTAAGTGTCTTTTAATTTCATGGCTGCAGTCACCATCTGCAATGATTTTGGAGCCCCCCCAAAATAAAGTCTGACACTGTTTCCACTGTTTCCCCATCTATTTCCCATGAAGTGATGGGACCAGATGCCATGATCTTCGTTTTCTGAATGTTGAGCTTTAAGCCAACTTTTTCACTCTCCACTTTCACTTTCATCAAGAGGCTTTTGAGTTCCTCTTCACTTTCTGCCATAAGGGTGGTGTCATCTGCATATCTGAGGTTATTGATATTTCTCCTGGCAATCTTGATACCAGCTTGTATTTCTTCCAGCCCAGCATTTCTCATGATGTACTCTGCATATAAGTTAAACAAGCAGGGTGACAATAACAGGCTTGATACTGTTACTGCTAAGTCACTTCAGTCGTGTCTGACTCTGTGTGACCCCATAGACAGCAGCCCACCAGGCTCCCCCATCCGTGGGATTCTCCAGGCAAGAACACTGGAGTGGGTTGCTATTTCCTTCTCCAATGCATGAAAGTGAAAAGTGAAAGTGAAGTCGCTCAGTCATCTCTGGCTCTTAGCGACCCCATGGACTGCAGTCCACCAGGCTCCTCCATCCATGGGATTTTCCAGGCAAGAGTACTGGAGTGGGGTGCCACTGTCTTCTCTGATACAGCCTTGACATACTCCTTTTCCTATTTGGAACCAGTCTGTTGTTCCATGTCCAGTTCTAACTGTTGCTTCCTGACCTGCATATAGGTTTCTCAAGAGGCAGGTCAGGTGGTCTGCTATTCCCATCTCTTTCAGAATTTTCCAGTTTATTGTGATCCACACAGTCAAAGGCTTTGGCATAGTCAATAAAGCAGTAATAGATGTTTTTCTGGATCTCTCTTGCTTTTTCCATGATCCAGCGGATGTTGGCAATTTGATCTCTGGTTCCTCTGCCTTTTCTAAAACCAGCTTGAACATCAAGAAGTTCATGGATCACAAATTGCTAAAGCCTGGCTTAGACAGTTTTGAGCATTACTTTACTAGCGTGAGATGAGTGCAATTGTGTGGTAGTTTGAGCATTTTTTGTCATTGCCTTTCTTTGGGACTGGAATGAAAACTCACATTTTCCAGTTGTATGGCCACTGCTGAGTTTTCCAAATTTGCTGGCATATTGAGTGTAGCACTTTCACAGCATCATCTTTCAGGATTTGAAATACCTCAACTGGAATTCCATCATCTCCACTAGCTTTGTTTGCAGTGATGCTTTCTAAGGCCAACTTGACTTCACATTCCAGGATGTCTGGCTCTAGGTGAGTGATCACACCATTGTGATTATCTTGGTCATGAAGATCTTTTTTGTACAGTTCTTCTGTGTATTCTTGCCTCCTCTTCTTAATATCTTCTGGTTCTGTTAGGTCATACCATTTCTGTCCTTTATTGAGCCCATCATGGCAAATAGATGGGGAAACAGTGGAAACAGTGTCAGACTTTATTTTGGGGGGGCTCCAAAATCACTGCAGATGGTGATTGCAGCCATGAAATTAAAAGATGTTTACTCCTTAGAAGGAAAGTTATGACCAATCTAGAGAGCATATTAAAAAGCAGAGACATTACTTTGCCAACAAAGGTCCATTTAGTCAAAGCTATGGTTTTTCCAGTGGTCATGTATGGATGTGAGAATTGAACTATGAAGAAAGCTGAGCACTGATTAATTGATGCTTTTGAACTGTGGTGTTGGAGAAGACTCTTGAGAGTTCCTTGGACTGCAAGGAGATCTAACCAGTCCATCTTAAAGGAGACCAGTCCTGGTTGTTTGTTGAAGGACTGATGCTGAAGGTGAAACTCCAATACTTTGGCCACCTCATGCAAAGAGTTGACTCATTGGAAAAGATTCTGATGTTGGGACGGATTGGGGGCAGGAGACAAAGGGGATGACAGAGGATGAGATGACTGTATGCCATCACTGACTCAATGCACGTGAGTTTGGGTGAACTCTGGGAGTTGGTGATGGACAGGTAGGCGTGGTGTATTGCGATTCATGGGGTAGCAAAGAGTCAGACACAAGTGAGTGACTGAACTGAACTGAGTGTGTTTCTCATGATTCTAGAGGTTAGAGGTCTGAGATGAAGGTTCCAGCCTTGTCAGATTCTGGGGAATGCTCTCTTCCTGGTCCATAGATGGCCAAGCTCTCCTTATAGCCTCATGTGGTAGGGGTGAGGTGTAGAGAAAGAATAAGAGACAGAGGGAGTGCTCTGATGTCTCATCTTATAAGGGCACTGGTCCCATCATGGGGTCTCCACCCTCAGCCTGATCACCTCCCAAAGGCCTCCCTCCTGACACCATCACTTTGGAAGGGGTTTAGTGCTTCAATATATGAATATTGGGAGAACATAAACATTCAGTCCATCAGTTCAGTTCAGTTCAGTCGCTCAGTCGTGTCCGACTCTTTGCGACCCCATGAATCGCAGCATGCCAGGCTTCCCTGTCCATCACCAACTCCCGGAGTTCACTCAGACTCACGTCCATTGAGTCCGTGATGCCATCCAACCATCTCATCCTCGGTCGTCCCCTTCTCCTCCTGCCCCCAATCCCTCCCAGCATCAGGGTCTTTTCCAATGAGTCAACTCTTCGCACGAGGTGGCCAAAGTACTGGAGCTTCAGTTTTAGCATCATTCCTTCCAAAGAAATCCCAGGGTTGATCTCCTTCAGAATGGACTGGTTGGATGTCCTTGCAGTCCAAGGGACTCTCAAGAGTCTTCTCCAACACCACAGTTCAAAAGCATCAATTCTTCGGTGCTCAGCCTTCTTCACAGTCCAAATCTCACATCCATACATGACCACAGGAAAAACCATAGCCTTCACTAGACAGACCTTAGTCAGCAAAGTATTGTCTCTGCTTTTGAATATACTATCTAGGTTGGTCATAACTTTTCTTCCAAGGAGTAAGCGTCTTTTAATTTCATGGCTGCAGTCACCATCTGCAGTGATTTTGGAGCCCAAAAAAACAAAGTCTGACACTGTTTCTACTGTTTCCCCATCTATTTCCCATGAAGTGATGGGGCCAGATGCCATGATCTTCGTTTTCTGAATGTTGAGCTTTAAGCCAACTTTTTCACTCTCCTCTTTCACTTTCAACAAGAGGCTTTTTAGCTCCTCCTCACTTTCTGCCATAAGGGTGGTGTCATCTGCATATCTGAGGTTATTGATATTTCTCCCAGCAATCTTGATTCCAGCTTGTGTTTCTTCCAGTCCAGCATTTCTCATGATGTACTCTGCATATAAGTTAAATAAGCAGGGTGACAATATACAGCCTTGACGTACTCCTTTTCCTATTTGGAACCAGTCTGTTGTTCCATGTCCAGTTCTAACTGTTGCTTCCTGACCTGCATACAGATTTCTCAAGAGGCAGGTCAGGTGGTCTGGTATTCCCATCTCTTTCAGAATTTTCCACAGTTTACTGTGATCCACACAGTCAAAGGCTTTGGCATAGTCAATAAAGCAGAAATAGATGTTTTTCTGGAACTCTCTTGCTTTTTCCATGATCCAGCGGATGTTGGCAATTTGATCTCTGGTTCCTCTGCCTTTTCTAAAACCAGCTTGAACATCAGGGAGTTCACGGTTCACATATTGCTGAAGTCTGGCTTGGAGAATTTTGAGCATTACTTTACTAGCATGTGAGATGAGTGCAATTGTGCGGTAGTTTGAGCATTCTTTGGCATTGCCTTTCTTTGGAATTGGGATGAAAACTGACCTTTTCCAGTCCTGTGGCCACTGCTGAGTTTTCCAGATTTGCTGGCAAATTGAGTGCAGCACTTTCACAGCATCATCTTTCAGGATTTGAAACAGCTCAACTGGAATTCCATCACCTCCACTAGCTTTGTTCGTAGTGATGCTTTCTAAGGCCCACTTGACTTCACATTCCAAGATGTCTGGCTCTAGATTAGTCATCACATCATCATGATTATCTGGGTCATGAAGATCTTTTTTGTACAGTTCTTCCATGTATTCTTGCCACCTCTTCCTCATATCTTCTGCTTCAGTTAGGTCCAGACCATTTCTGTCCTTTATCGAGCCTATCTTTTCATGAAATGTTCCCTTGGTATCTCTAATTTTCTTGAAGAGATCTCTAGTCTTTCCCCTTCTGTTCTTTTCCTCTATTTCTTTGCATTGATCGCTGAAGAAGGCTTTCTTATCTCTTCTTGCTATTCTTTGGAACTCTGCATTCAGATGCTTATATCTTTCCTTTTCTCCTTTGCTTTTCACCTCTTTTCACAGCTATTTGTAGGAAGAGCTGTGGGGGTGCCTAGTGGCTCCAGGCCTGAGCCGAGCAGCTGGCGGCCGCCTCCTTTCCCCTTCCCTCCCCAAGCCCCCTCCGCTCTGGACTGGACCTGCCTTCAGCCACCCTCTAGACAATGGTCTCTTTAATCTCTGATTTGGATCCACTCAAAGACTGGAAAGTTTTAAGAGAGACAACCACAGAATTAGCTGGAAGTCTACCAAGCAAAGCCATTCTGCTGTCCCTGAACTTCCCGCAAGGATCTGGAGGTGGAGATTCCCACAGCCACCTTCTGCCTCATTCGCAGGGCCAGCGGCCAGGAGGAGCAACCCGAGGAGTGGTGGCTGGGCAGGCACAGGAGGGCCTAGAGGAGCTATCCTACGTTGAAGGTCAGGAACGGTGGCGGTAAGGAGATACCCCTCGTCCAAGGTAAGGTGCAGTGGCTGTGCCTTGCTGGAGCAGCCGTGAAGAGATACCCCATGCCCAAGGTAAGAGAAACCCAAGTAAGATGGTAGGTGTTGCAAGAGGGAATCATAGGGCAGATACACTGAAACCATACTCACAGAAAACTAGTCAATCTAATCACACTAGGACCACACCCTTGTCTAACTCAATGTCTAACTCAATTCAGTCCACAGCAGACCATATATGAAAGCTTTTGATTTTTTTAAAATATTATTTGTGGTTTCAGTGCATCTCAGTAACTTTTGGAATCCTGACCAAGATACAAAACCAGATGTTTGATTCATGTTCTTATGTGTAGCTTGTTTCCTATTATTAAAGTATAGTCTTGGTGTCTCTCACTGCATATCTTTGGAGTTTCCAGCTCTCATGAATGGGAGGGTTTTCTGCAGATGTGCACCCATGTGAGTGAGGAAGGGTGGTGAGAAAAAGACTAGAATTGTGGTCAGAGACCTTGATTCAAGTTTGAATTTGGCAATGTACCAGCAGTATTATTTACTCCCTTTTGAAGTTTATTTTGTGTGTCTGACTTTAAAAAGTAATGCACAACCCATTCGCTTCATAGGGTTATGGTGGAAATTAAATGAACGTGCGTATGTGAAGCTGCCAGCAAACCAAATGCCTCAAAAATGTACCTGCAGACACTCACATATAACATGTGTGTATGAGTCACATTTGTGTTCTGAAAGGATGCAAAGAGCCCACACATGAAATAAGATGATTGACCAAGATAAAGACCCAGGGACAGAAGTGAGTGCAGGACAGGAGTGAGGAAGACTCTTCATGACTTCATCCCACCAGGAGCCGTCAATGGCACAGTCCTCCTATTCTTTGACACTACTTGAATTTTTATAATGAATACATACACTTTTATACAACTAACAGCATCCTTTTAAAAACTGGACAACTTATAAAGACTAAATTTTTGATTTAAGGATTTTTATTTAGAACATTTCTTTCTGATAATAAATTTGGAAAAATAATCAGTAGGTTGGGCAATTTATAGTCTGAGATAATAAAACCATGTAATTTGAATACATGAGAAGTTTTGACTTTCTGTTCTTTATCACAGGGGAGGTGCTTGATCTAATTAAGTCCAAAGCAGTATCATATAATAAGGACAAGTAGGATTGATCAACAATCAGGGCACTATATGAAATCCATCTCATTGACCTTAAATATCTAGATGACCAGAATGTGGTCCAATTTATTTGCTAAATCAGGAGATTGATTCTCTTATGGCAACACTTTTTCTGTGAACCCTAAGCCCAGCATTTCCAGTAATTTACTTTAAAAATTATCACATAAATATTGTGTCAAGTATTTTTTGTCAATACCCACTCATCTTGATATATCTTCACTTGTGTCATGGGCACAGGTGTGCTGTAAATTTAGAGGGCATCTTTGAAAAATTTTAATTACGATGGGGAATAACCAACATCCACAAAACTGGCTCATCCTCTAACCTGTTTGACATATTTATTGGCAAGCACCACAATTGTGAAGTTATGCCACTTTCTGTTTCAGTAGGTCTATTTTTGTTGTGTTGTTTTTAGTAGGTCTACACACACCTGTGTTTTGTAGGAGAACAATTACTTTGGAGAGAGGCAGGTCTGGTTTAACCTAGCTCCATTACTTCCCTTCCCTGTAACCTTGGGCAACTTATTTCATCTCTCTGAGCCTTCTTGGAAAATGTTGCTAATGACACCATTTTAAGATTGATGATAATGTATATATTTTGTTGGCCACAGTGTATGTGATCAATAAATAGTAGCTATTATTCCTGCAAAAAAAAAAGGAAACCGATGATAGGATATTGGATTAAAATCAAGGAACAAGAACTAAGTAAATAGCTCCTTTTTGGACAATGAAGAGGATGTCATTTAGGCACAAGCACCTGTCTTCTCTGAGGCAGGAGTAGGTGCTTCTGGTGACCTTCTAAACACTAGTCGAGCAGGTGTGGGGGAGGCGTAATCCCATCTGAAAGTCCCTTCTCACAGGGACTGCTGCTCATTTAACAATGCTTTTTACACATGTCTCTATTGATAAACATGTGGGCTTTCATCATTTCATGGAACAAATGGAACTGCAACATACGCCTCTGGATTTGTGTAGCTGATTTCACGTTTCATTGTGTTTTAGACAATTGTGTCATTTTCATTGTTGTCTTTTGGGACAGTAGATCTTACCCGACAGTGAGTGGTGAGGCAGACCAGGAAGGGAGCTGAGGGTACAGACCCTCTCTGATACAGAACAGTGTCTCAGAAGCATCTGTCTTTCTAGCCTGTGTTTGATACTGGACACATCCGGCACTAACCATGAGTCGCTTCAATGCATACACATGAACATCACTTGCAGCTCCTTCTATCAGTGGATGGGAAGGAACTAATTCAAAGTACTATTGGAAACTGAAGGGGCAGAGAAGTCCCTCAGGATTACAATGTCAGCATACGGACCACTTATACAGGACTGTTCCTGTGTTCTGACTCCCATCTCAGAAGCCACCTTTTCTAAAGATCCTGGAGTCACAAAATAGAAGAATGTGGACCATGGAGCTGCTGTTCCAGCCTTGGATGGTGTCTTCAGATTGATTTCTCCATGAGAGGTAAACAGGCAAGAATACTGGAGTGGATTGCCATTCCCTTCTCCAGGGGATCTTCCTGACCAGGGATGAAACCCAGGTCTGCACTGCAGGCAGATTCTTTACCATCTGAGCCACCAGGGAGGTCCAAAATACAACAAAATGTATTTGCTATTCAGTTGCTGCTGTTTTGGGTTTTCTGTGCTATGAAGCTGCACCTAATTCTGTTTTGAACAGCTCACTCCTTCATTCCCTGTGATTACTGTTCTGAATCATCATCATCACTGTCTCCAGGTCTCTGAGAAGATGCCACATTTCTCATCCCCTTGCATTTACGTGCAAACCCTTTCTTTTTAAACTAGCATTTATGTGCAAACCCTTTCTTTATAAACTAGCATGTACGTGCAAACCCTTTCTTCATAAACGTATGTGTGAGGACAGTCACTTTGCTTTTTCTGCTTCACCA
Organism: Aepyceros melampus; assembly: GCA_006408695.1. Taxonomy (NCBI): domain Eukaryota; kingdom Metazoa; phylum Chordata; class Mammalia; order Artiodactyla; family Bovidae; genus Aepyceros; species Aepyceros melampus. The sequence goes on from SJXQ01002687.1 coordinate 75,229, forward strand.
TCAAGAGTGAAGGTCTCTATTGCTCAAGATAAACTCTTCTGGTTTTTCACTTTGACACTTTCTTTTCTCCTTGGGGGCACTGAATTCCTTTCTGACTCCTTTTCTCTCATGTTTCCCCTTTCTCTGGATCCCTTTCCTCCATTGGGAAACATGCCGATACTCTAATTTAAGTAACAACAACAATGAAACACTGTTGTGTTTTGCTTCTCCCATTTTGCTTCTCCACCTACTCCTGAATCTTTCCCTTTCACACCACTGGAAACAATTGCAATCTTTGCTTCAAAGAGCTCTCCCTGGCTTGTGGTGACTTCTGTCCTCGGGACTTAGACAGCTTGTCTTCATTGAGGAGACCAGCAGTCTCCTAATGACTGGACCACCTGGACAGCAATCTGTTCCTACTTGACCAGATGTCTTGGTAGCCTTGGATACTATTAATCACCAGATTCAAAACATTAATGGTAACAAAGACAGGAATATAAGCAATAATGCTATAAAGTGAAGATTACTCCTGTTATCGCTCCTGTACAATCCATCACCCCAGTCTAATCATGATGAAGCCATCAGACCCAACCCAAATGGGCAACATGCTACAAAATACCTGGCCAGGTACGCCTCAAAACTGTCTAGGAGAATAAAAGTCTGAGAAACTGTCACAGCCAAGATGAGCCTAAAGAGACATGGGTGGTTGATTACATATAACGTGGTACCCTGAGTGGGATGCTGGAACAGAAAGCAGACACTGGGTAAGTCTAAGGATATCTGACTAAACCACTGATGCTTCTTTAAAATGATGCATCAATACTGGTTCATTGGTTGTAACAAATGTACCCTACCTGAGTGAGATGTTAATTAGGGGAAAATCTGTGCACAAGGCATATGGAAACGTACTATCTTTACAACCTTTCTGTAAACTGAAGCTGTTCTAACTTTATTATTTTTCTTAAATCCGATGATATAAGCCTTCTGGATATGACCTCCTTTAGCAAAAGCCTGACTGGTTTCTTCACATAAGAAGCTTATTCTTACCAAATTGCAGACACTACTGAAGAGGTAAAATTAAAGGTATATATATTTTTTGTTTTGTAAATGATTGTTTTTTGTGTATTATCAGCTGATTATATTTTGGAATAAATATGTGGATTAAGTTAAAATGCACAAATGGGGAGTAAAACTTATGTAAATTTCCTGTGTTTTTCTTGCATTTTTTTAAAAGGAGGGAATATTCTTCATGGAAATATGAGTTGATATTAGAATTGAATCATACTTTATCATGTCAATACATAGTTACAATATTTTTAAAAGGTGGATAATGCAAATCACTTTGGGGACATGTAAAAAATGTAGATTATTTGCTAGCCAGAAAAGCACATATTTAGAAACATATTGAAAAGCTCGTTCTTCAAATTAGAGACCCCAAGTGCTCACCCTCATTGAAATGGCTGATCATACCAGTGTGTGCTTTATTTAGACAAAATATGCAAAGAACATTCTTATGCAATGAGAATCTAAATGTGCGCAACAGCAGCCAATTTCCGATGTTAAATGTAATCATTGTTTTAAATTTCCTGCACGACTTTCTTCAAAATAATCAGCTCTATTCTTGGAGACGTTTCTAGGATTTTTTCTCTAGACGATGGGAAAACATTTACTCACTTGAAGGAAATATATATGAGGATACATTTCCACTGAGCTCTGTTCCAGAGTTTCCCACTTGCAGAGCGTTCCAGTTTTTCCTTCTCTCTTATACTTTCCTCCTGAAGCCTAGATGCCACAGGGAGCTGGGGAAGCAGGACCGTGGCCAGTTCTGGGAAACCAGTCTAAAAAATGATCCTCTCCAGCTCATTGCCATTTGCTTCTGGGTTGGGTTGGCTGCTTTGAACATTGATTTGTCTTTCCTGAAGGTGATCTAGATGGGAGAGGCAGTTAGCTGGATGAGAGGTCTTTTAAGAGGTAGGGGCACAGTGGTGGCTGGAGAACTCCCACCCCTGGCTGGGAAGGAGTTTCCTCACTTGAGCATTCCAAGGACTGCCCAAAGGTTTCCTGAGAGCTTCTGTTCTTACAGCCTTGAACAGCCAGAGACAACTCTCCTCATCTTGCTGAGCCCGAGGCAGGGTCCTGCCCGAGACTCTGTTCTCTGTGACCCAGGAATGGCCATGGGGACTTGGGGCCTGGGTGCCTGAGGTTCTGATGGTGGGGTGGTGAGCAGAAGAGGTGTATGAAGAGTTGGTGGGCACTGCTGTGTCAAGCAGGCAGAAGGGATCAAATGAATCTCTTCTCTATGAAAATTTGAAATCAGTCTAGAAACAGACAATCGAATCGGGCAGATACAGATGTGAAAAACCTGCTGAGGACCATGGTGTTCAGCCAGTGGTCGTGTTCCTATTCCACCTCCAGATTAAGAAGACTTGCCCACCACGTCATGATAAATGAGCTGCGATGGCCAGACGCCAGCGGGTCTGCCTCTAAGAATCCTGGCAGGGAGGGGCAGAACCCTGCCGGCAGCTGGTTTCCACAGTCAGAGAAGCTGGGCAGCCCTAGATCTTCCTCTGGATCTGTCGTCAGGTTCCCCAGGCAGGAGGAAGGGCAGGGAGCCCAGAGGGCTGTTTTCATGAGCGTCTTCCTCTTGGAGCTGAAGCCAGCCTCTGTACCCCAGCACTGAGTTAATTCTCTGAGGCTGAGTTCTGGGTGAAGTCGAGAAGAATGCCTTTATAGCTTAGTCAGGCAACAGGGGGCCACAGTGGGCTACTGTCCTCAAAACTGTGTGTCCCAAACTGGGGGTGGGGGGGAAATGAGGAATCTGACAGTAATGGTTCAAAGAGGGCATGAGGTAAGTGGGAGTCAGCATCATCATCCTGCCGGTTCCAGCCCTTCTGGGGCTTCGTGCTTGTGGGCAGCACACAGTTAACTTCTACCTGGTAGGGATTTAAGAGAGGCAAAACAGTTCAAAGACTTGGTTGTGTGTATCCCTTGAGCCATGTATCCCTTGATACATTGTGTGTATCCCTTGAGTTTGAACAATCTCCAGGAGTTGGTGATGGACAGGGAAGCCTGGCGTGCTATGGGTTTGCAAAGAGTCGGACACGACTGAGCGACTGAACTGAACTGATCCCTTGAGCGTGAACCAGGATCTGCCCCCAGGCTGCACTACAGTTTCTCTAGGCTGCTCCTCCCTTCCCTAATTAGCATCTGTTTGAACTTGCCTGTTGGAACTCAGGAATGGCTTTGGGATTGAATGAAACCTATTTCCTATAATCAAGGAATGGGGGACACAGGCTTTAGTGCCCAGGAGCCCCAAGGAGGTCCTGCTGGTATCTCTCTGGGAAAGGGAGACAGAGAAAGGAAGCTCCTTCCCACCAAGACTGCATCTCTGACAGCAGAAAAATGCATGACCAGATTCATTTGCCTTTTGGAGGAGATTAATCTTTGTTCATAGCCCTGGACTGAGAGCTAAGGGCTGGGAAGATATGGAAGAAATCAAGGCAAAATCTCTGGTTTCCTGGAAATTACAATCTAGCTGGAGTGACACAGTGCATGGGGGCAGTGTGGGTAACATTTCAAAACTCATTATAACTGTTCGAATGGAAGAGACAGATGGTAGGCAGAAGATCATGAACTCAGAGGAAGGGAGAGGGGTCTATTCTACAGCTGGCAAGCCAAGTCTTGGGGAGCAGGGCTCCTCCAAGTAGACCTGGAAGGATGGAAGTCCTCAGAAAGGCAAGAGCAGGATGAAGGGGTTCCCTGTGTGTGTGTGAGCTGGACTAAGAGCTAAGGTTTGAACACTTGGACACATGATGTTACTGAAGGTCAGCCTGTCCAACCACAACAGCAAACAATGCATCAGGGTTTGGAGGAAAAAAATAAACAAAGCAAGTGGTGTCTGACCACCTTGGTGGGAGCTGGCTAAGCCCTGAGTCTCAGGAGTGGTGGTGTCATTGCGTTCATGCAGTTGAAGGACAAGGAGGTGGTATAGGGTTGGTGACAGCTGAAAAGATGCTGGCTGGCATGGAAGTATTACTGGAAAATTTCAGGCTGTTGAGATGGTGTCAAGGGCTATCTTGTTTGTGGGACATTTCTTAAATTAACTCCACACTTTAATTTCTCTCTCTTTCTTTTAATTTATTTTAATTGGAGGCTAATTACTTTATAATATTGTGGTGGTTTTTGCCATACATTCATATGAATCAGCTGGAGAAGGCAATGGCACCCCACTCCAGTACTCTTGCCTGGAAAATCCCATGGATGGAGGAGCCTGGTGGGCTGCAATCCATGGGGTCGCTAAAAGTCAGAGACTACTTCACTTTCACTTTTCACTTTCATGCATTGGAGAAGGAAATGGCAACCCACTTCAGTGTTCTTGCTTGGAGAATCCCAGGGATGGGGGAGCCTGGTGGGTTGCTGTCTTTGGGGTTGCACAGAGTCAGACACGACTGAAGTGACCTAGCAGCAGCAGCAGCAGCATATGAATCAGCCATGTGTGTACATGTGTTCCCTATCCTGACCCTCCCTCCCACCTCCCTCCCCATTGTATCCCTCAGGGTCATCCCAGTGCACCAGCCCTGAGTACCCTGTCTCATGCATCGAACCTGGACTGGCAATCTATTTCACATATGATAATAAACATGTTTCAATGCTATTCTCTCAAATCATCCCACCCTCGCCTTCTCCCACAGAGTCCAAAAGTCTGTTCTTTACATCTGTGTCTCTTTTGCTATCTTGCATATAGGGTTATTGTTACTGTCTTTCTAAATTCCATATATATGCGTATTGGTGTTTTTCTTTCTGACTTACTTCCCTATGTATAATAGCCTCCAGTTTCATCCACCTCATTAGTACTGATTCAATTGCATTCTTTTTAATGGCTGAACAATACTCCATTCTGTATATGTACCACAGCTTTCTTATCCATTCGTCTGCCGATGGACATCCAGGTTGCTTCCATGTCCTGGTTATTGTATGAACATTGGGGTACACGGTCTCTTACAATTCTGGTTTCCTTGGTGTGCATGCCCAGCAGTGGGATTGCTGGGTCATAAAGGCAATTCTATTTCCAGTTTTTTAAGGAATCTCCATACTGTTCTCCATAGTGGCTGTACTAGTTTGCATTCCCAACAGTGTAAGAGGATTCCTTTTTCTCCACACCGTCTCCAGCATTTACTGTTTGTTGACTTTTTGATAGCAGCCGTTTTGATCGGTGTGAGATGGTACCTCATGGTAGTTTTGATTTGCATTTCTCTGATAATGAATAAGGTTGAACATCTGTTCATGTGTTTGTTAGCCATCTGTATGTCTTCTTTGGAGAAATGTCTGTTTAGTTCTTTGGCCTATTTTTTTGATTGGGTCACTTAGTTTTTTGGAATTGAGGTGCAGGAGTTGCTTGTATATTTTTGAGATTAATCCTTTGTCAGTTGCTTCATTTGCTATTATTTTCTCCCATTCTAAAGGCTGTCTTTTCACCTTGCTTATAGTTTAATTTCTCTTTCTTACAACTTAAACTTCTTTTGCAGCCTATGTTGAGGGCTCATTATGTGTATCAGGAACTAGATGAAGCTATAGATAGATGTATAAAGACTTATCTATACCCATATCATTCTCTTTGATTTAGTGGTTCCTTTTAGGAAATACACTTTAGGAGAAATTAGTGTAAGTACAGAGAAAGAATTGAAGAAAAAGAAAGAGAGTCTTTCAATTGACCAAATATCAGATCATATTAGAGTAAATTATGCATAGTAACTTGATAACATGTAATAAAGCTATTTAATTAATTTACACCACAACTATATACTAAGTGCCTGTTATTACCAAGCAATGAAGTGTTTAAAATAACATGAAAAACGCTTGCTGCTGCTGCTGCTGCTAAGTTACTTCAGTCATGCCCGACTCATAGAGACCCCATGGACTGCAGCATACCAGGCTCCTCCGTCCATGGGATTTTCCAGGCAAGAGTACTGGAGTGGGTTGCCAAATGCTTATGCCATCATATTATGTAAAAAATGAACAAAATTATATGGAGTATGCTTATAGGTATGTAAAAACAAAGTTACTTCCCCTAAATTCATACCTTAGATTAAGACTTGAAAGGAACACTTTGCGAGTATGATTCACTGGTGGGATTGCATAGTTTTATTTGCTTCTCTATAATCTTCATATTTTTCAAATTTCTTTAATTTAGAAAAGATGTTAAATGAAATGAGCTTCCGATACAGAGGTGGGCAGGGCTACCAGCAAAGAAGCGAAATTGTCAGTTGCTCTGAATCAAATGATGGCTGTGCCTGGGTCTTCCAGGTAAGGATGGAGCCAAGAGGGCAGTTTTGGGTCTATTTTCCATTTGTCCTCACTCTTGTTCCTAATGATGATGCCAAGGAGAATGTTGTGTTCAAAGTATTTGTCTCAAGCAGAGGCTGACTTCAGCAGAATTTTGTCACACCTCCCAGGGCTGGGTTTCACTGAAGCTGGCTGGTCTCCAGGGTTCTTTACTTGGCAACCCTCTTCAGAATTTGGTGTGAAATACAGCACGCCATCATTTCAGAGGCTGAAGTTGCTCTGTGTGAAAGGTCCAAGGCTTATGATTGAGAAAGTTATACCATCAAGACCTGGAGCATTTTCTACAGTGGAGAAGAACTTTTCACTTAGCTTTACTTTAAATCCTCTTTCTTCTTCCTAAAAACAATGACTACTGACAAGCTGCATTCTGAGTCTGATTAAGGAAATATACAACTCCGTGAAAACTTCTGAGCATGGGTAAATCACGCAGAGTTAGAATTGGATGTGTAAAGTTAATGTTTTGGTGAGGTCTCAAGGTGGTGCTGGTGTTAAAGAACGTGCATGCCAGTGCTGAGACCTAAGAGACATGGTTCGATCCCTGGGTTGGGAAGATCCTTGGAGGACACATGGCAATCCACTCCACTCTTCTTGCCTGGAGAATCCCACAGACAGAGGAGCCTGGTGGGCTATAGTCCATAGGGTCACAAAGAGTTGGACATGACTGAGCCACTGAGCACTAGCAGTTCAGTTCAGTTAGTTCAGTCGCGCAGTCGTGTCTGACTCTTTGCGACCCCATGAATCGCAGTACGCCAGGCCTCCCTGTTCATTACCAACTCCCGGAGTTCACTCAGACTCACGTCCATTGAGTCCATGATGCCATCCAGCCATCTCATCCTTGGTCGTCCCTTTCTCCTCCTGCCCCCAATCCCTCCCAGCATCAGGGTCTTTTCCAATGAGTCAGCTCTTCGCATAAGGTGCCCAAAGTACTGGAGCTTCAGTTTTAGCATCATTCCTTCCAAAGAAATCCCAGGATTGATCTCTCTCAGAATGGACTGGTTGGATCTCCTTGCAGTCCAAGGGACTCTCAAGAGTCTTCTCCAACACCACAGTTCAAAAGCATCAATTCTTCGGCGCTCAGCCTTCTTCACAGTCCAACTCTCACATCCATACATGACCACAGGAAAAGCCATAGCCTTGACTAGACGGACCTTAGTCGGCAAAGTAATGTCTCTGCTTTTGAATATACTATCTAGGTTGGTCGTGACTTTTCTTCCAAGGAGTAAGTGCCTTTTAATTTCATGGCTGCAGTCACCATCTGCACTCACCCACAAAGCAAAGCTGCCCCCCAGGGGCACAGTGTATATACCCACCGATGCCTGTCATCTGTGATGTGATGGTTCAGAACTTTTGAAGGTTGAGGGCAAATCAAAGTTAGTGTTTCTTGTGTTTTAATGAATTACAGTGTTAGGAAATATAATAATGAAATTGTAGAAGTGTCTTCTGGAGAGCGGAAGTGGGCAGTTAATACATGTTTATGCATCTCGAGAGCAGTCAATTCCCTCCACACAACAAGCCTTGACTAAGGGTTTACTGTGCTCACAGCATCACTCTGAGCCCAGCACAGTCCGTGGCAAACACGTCAGCCTGAATCTTTACTCTTGACACATTTAATTTCCCGTGATTAAATATATTAACACTAAGGAGACAGGCAACTTGGATTATACAAGTAAACAAGCAATGGGACAAGAAAGAGATGTTGAAGCGAGGTTCAAATGACCCGAATCAGTTATGCAGAGATCAGTTTTTCAGCCACCTGAATCCCTGGACAAACAGGAGTAATCACGAGGAGACTAATTGTGCTTGGTGCAGAACGCAGAACCATGGGGCTGCCATTGGGAAGGCGGGTAGGACATGGTGGTATTGTTTGGACCAGGAGGAAGACTTGGGTTTTACTCTGAGTGCAGTGGTGTGGCCTGGGGAGACCAAGCAGGAGGGTGGCAGGATAGACTATTCATTTAAAATAGCATTTGCTTTCTCTGTGGAAAATGAATGGTGAGGAGGACAAGAGTGAATCAGGGGACTTGGTTGGAAGGCTTTGCAAAAGCTGAGAAGTTGTCAGATTCTGAATAGCTTATGCGTTCAGGCAGAGGTCGTAGGTCTCTCTGGTAAAGGGGATGATTTGTGTAAAAGAATAAGAGGAATCAGTGGTGACCCCAAGGTTTTGCTCTGAGCATCTGGACAGATGCAATTGCTGTTTGTTGAGTTGAGAAGGAAGTGGGGGGGGGTCAGTTAGTAGTGAATCCAAAGACTATGTGATCACATGATGCCTGGGGACCCTAATCATGCAGAGATGTCAGGTTGGCAGCTGCATGTGTGGGTCAAAAATTTAGGGGAGTTTAGGGCTAGAGATGCAAGTTTGCTAGTTGCTGGCTTCAAGGTGGTAGCCAGAGGGGCTATGTAATTTCTGGGTCAAAGTGCGAAATGAAAATGTTGAGTTCTTTCACTGATACACTGTTAGTGAATTTCACGATGACAACAGCAGGCCATTGGAAAGTGTGACTTGAGAGGGAAAGGGGATTAGTACCAAAGACGTGTGTAAAATGACCTTTGGGAGTCCAACAGAGTGAGAAGAAAAGCCAAGGAAAGTGTTGAACAAAATGACCCCTTGTGTAGGAAGGAAATCAGAAGAAGGTTGTAGCCTGAAGCTCAAAGAGGAATTTCAAGAAGGAAGGAGTGGCCATTTGTTCTGGCCATTGGTAAGTGGGAAGAAGACAGAATTCACCACTGGATCAGGCAACCACGGCCATCAGGTACCATGGCAAAGGCATTTTCAGGGGCCAGAAGACAGCAGAGGCATGGCTGAGGTTGTTTACAGAGGAACAGAGAGAAAGGAACCAAGTGGTATGACCACAGGCAGCTCTCCCTTACCTGCACTATTCACAGGATCCCTGCGACAAGTTATGAGTAGGCAGCTGGAGAAAAAGGGACGAGGTACAGACAATAAAAGCTTTTTTTTTTTTTAAGAAAAATATTGGTATATTATTATGCCAATGGGAACAATCCCAAAAGAGGGAAATGTTGATGATACAGGCAAAGGGGTGTGTGACCCTGAGAAGGGAGTACCATCCAGAGAGTGTTCAAAGGTGTTAGCTGGTGGCTAAAATATTTCATCCATTTGTAATAGGTCTTTTCCTGTGTCCAATTTTAGTGATTAGGATCTGGAGGGGAAGTCCCGTCAGTCAAATATTAGACAGCAAGGAGCCATGTCTCCCCACCCTGGCCCCCATTGCACTGCCCTGGCTCTGGCATCTCCATGAAACAGAGACTCTCAGGGGGATTTTCAGGGCAGCCTTGGGTTGGGAGAGGCTGTTTCTCACTGAGCCAGCCTAGGGTTTGTCTTCTCAAAGAGCCCTTTGTTCCCATGCTGGAAGGGACCAACTTCTGAGGAAGGACACATCCGAAGACGCTCCACAGCCGCTCACAGGCTGAGTCCCTATTTGGGTCATGCCTTTCACGGAATTGGCTTTCTCCAAGTTTAAAATAGTCATTAGTCTGAACCCTGTGAAGCTGCTAGTATCCTGTTGTTGACCAAAAAAGGCAACTTACGTCATTGCAACCTGATTTTCAGAGATTTTTATCTCAGGGAGATAGAGAGATTTTGTAGAAATGACTGTCATTCCTTCAAGTTTTGCTCAAGTTCAGGAAAATTTAATGACCTCATAGCAGATCAGATTTCACCATTTATTTATTTCCAGTTAAGCCAGGTGCTGCCATCAAATGACTTAAGAAAAACAACAAAAACAACAACAACAAAACTGTTGCTTTTAAACCCTGGATTTTGGAATTTCAAACAAGGGCCTGAAGTACTTGATGAGCTGGAGGAAGACCCTACAAGTTTACTAGTTTCACAGTTTGGTGGATCCGTTTAGCCAATTGTGAGTCTATCTATACACAAAGGCTTCGTTTCTCGAAGCTTTTAATTCGTTGCTTTAAAAAATTGTCTTGACTATTTATATTCTTCTTTGATTTAGCAAACCTCTTTTTCAGTCGTGTGAAACTGAGTTCTGGGCACGGTGGGCTTCTCACAAATTTCAAAATAGTGAAGTAAAAATTAAAAGAGATGTATTAAAGGCAACTCTCATTACCCACGTTAATGGGGTGCAGGCAGTGGATACTATTCAGCTCTCACCTAAATTCGTAGTTGCCACTTCCCTTCCATCAGCTCTTTGATCAGGGCAGCTAATGAGCAGCAAATTGGCTGATGTGTGTTGCACCTCGGCCTCTGTCCTGGTTTCCCCCAGGACAGCATTGATAAGGAGGAAGAGGACTAAGACAGGGATCGGGATAGCAGAGTATGCCCTTGTGCAGCATCTGGAGGACTCAGAGCGGTCTCAAAAATAGAAGACAAAATTGGGGTTTATATGAAAAAGAAAGACAAACTTTTTATTTGAAATATTAAGCTTATTTTACTGATAAGTATGTATTTTCAAATTAATGAAATTAAAAGGAATTTGTGTCATAAATGCTTCTTGGAAATTTAAGATCTAACAAAATAAGCTTAAGGCTCTGTCTCTGTGAAGATCTCTTGCTGAGCTATTTAGAAGCAACTTAGAATAAATTTAGGAGTGTTTTCTGTCTCATGCCTTTCCAGTGAGATGGTGCCAATCTCAAATTTCTTCCAGCCTAAATCTAAATGTTATTTAAGTAACTTCTGTTGTGTGTATGTATGTAATATTGTTTTATATATGTATATATATGTATTGTATTAATTTAAGAGGTGGTAACCTCTAACTACTTGAAATCATGAAAAGGTTTAGAGAGAATTAAAAGTGCTTTCTTTTTTATGGATTTTTATCATTTCTAGCTTTAAATGCATAGCTATTGTAGCAATTATTAGAAAAATCATATATATGAATTAAATTATGTGAATTTTTTATTCTGGGGACTCTTAAAAATATATATTGTTTTAAGTATATCTCTAATTTCCTGATGGATCTTTAGTAATTCAATCATCAGTTAAAATTTTATCTTAAATCCTTGAATTTGACTCTTACACAAATATAGGAAGGAATTCTGATGTATGTTATATACATATTTTGTAGTTTCTAAACAGGTGTTTTTCTCCTTTGAACTTGAGGAGTGTAGTAGGCTATTAATAGCACATGAAATGACTACTTTGATTTTGAACTCAGTTCAGTATTGTTTCCAACATAGATGGATGAAAATAAAGTTGTCATAGACAATGTGATAAATAAGTTGAGAGGAATGGAAGAACATAAAGTTTGTGATTATGTGTCTAAAATTTGTCCCTGCTTTTCAATATACTGAGAAAAAAGTCTAAATGTGAGTGGCGGTCTTCTTGTAAACAAGCACACTGAATGTCTGGATTCCCCAGGACAAAGCAGGGACTCTGAGTTACTGCCCCTTCCCATTCTATTTCTGGGTCTTGGACAACAAAATCACATTGACTAGCCCATAGCCAACACCTGAGATGAAGAGAGATGTTTGTTCTGTGATCCGGGCTGCAGGGGAAGTCTCTGAGTTCACACTGTGATTCCCGCCAATATAAGGAAGCAGAGAATTCAGAATAGCCATGGAGAGGATCATATAATTGCCTGACTGTTTAGTGGGAGCTGGAGCAGAGAGGTGTCTTCTGCATGGTGAGTGGAGGACAAGGGCGTGGAAATCATGTGGGCATAGGGGAGCCACGGGCACAGTGGCTGAAAGAAACCTCTGCAGCCTTCCGGGCTTAAGTAGGCACATGGGTGGGTCAATTCCACCTTGCTTTGTTCTTTCCCTTTTTAAAAAAACAACATCCTTCTATTATAAAGAGTTCCTCTGCCTTCTTGAGTCTACATTTCTAAGCATGCTCCTTTTCTTAGAGAATTATTTGCATGCAAACTCAGACACAGGAGAGTCATAGGGATTCCTGCCCTATGAAAAGTGAGTAAGATAAGATGTGTATTAGACCTTGATGTTGTAATCATGGCTCTGATGGTTCCAGAACCCCTGGCATAACTTAAGGTGGTTCTGATGCTTGCTTTTGTGTTTTGTCTTTTAATTGTCTTGTGATTTTCTGTTGAAAGCTGGACACGATGTACTGGGTAAAAAGAACAAGGCATGTGTTCTTGTGGAGGCTATGGCTTGTGAATTTCCACTCTGGTAAGTTGGGATTCTCTGTGTCCACTTGTCTCTCCAATACTGAGAGCAGTAGTTTTCCCTGTGGCCTCAATTCTTTGCTGAATCTAAGAAGAGTTGTTGATTTTCAGTTTGCTCAGCTTTTTACTTTTTCTTATAATGATGGCATGATGACTTCTAAGCTCCTTACAGGACGGACCGGAAACTGGAAGTCAGTGAGATCAGTTCTGTATGAAACGAGTATAGTCACTCCTTCATCAGGGTGTAAAAAGCACCTGCCATAAAGACATAACTGCTAATAAGGACACGTTTTGGTAGACATGCTAAACAAAGCTCTATCTATAAACATAGGGACTGATTCATTTTATCTTTCTCTTCAACATTGCCCCCAAAGACTTCCCAGTAACTCTTCTATTGATAACACAGAATTTGGCTAATCTTAGAGAAAGAAAAATATTAAGCATTGATTGGTAAGCAGAGCTTTACTTTTGAACAGTTTTGTGCTATTTTCTTTTTGGTTTGGCCCTGTAAACTGTAGGAGGAACATTGACAAAAGGGAGGTGAACACTTGCCTGCCGTCCTGCTGTCAAGTCTGATTCTTTGCGACCCCGTGGACTGCAGCCCACCAGCCTCCTCTGTCCATGGCATTTCCCAGGCAAGAATACTGGAGTCTGTTGCCATTTCCTCCTCCAAGGGATCTTTCTGAGCCACAGATTGAACCCACATCTCCTACACTGGCGGGTGGGTTCTTACCACAAAGCCACCTGGTAAGCCCGATGAACACCTGGAACAGTTCAGAAATTGCCAACTAAGATCTTGGAGACACCAGCAGAAATCTGGGGATTGCTCAGTCTGGGGAAGACAGGTCTGGTTCTCCATGGCTATATTACTGAATGACATGCTCCTCCAGAAGCAACTTACATCTAATTGCAAACACAGAGTCTCTGCCTGGCATGTGTTACACCAATAAGCAAGAACAGCAGTGACTATGTAGCCCTAATCTCATTGCTTAACACAGTGCCTGGTACACGATTGCTAAAGGAAAAACAAAAACAAAAACCTGACTTCGTTATGTGAAGCACAGTGCTTGAACATTCTTTTTTTGCTCCACAAAATAGACCTTGAGGACATGGGCTTGTATTAGTACAGTTAGATGAAGTTAATTATAAGAAATAACCCTCTGGTGTTTCTGAGAGCGTTTGCTGGGAAAAGTCAAGTACTTTCTTTCCCGTCAAATATTTAAGATTGGGAAGACTTAATTTTAATCCTACTTGATAGTGCTTGGGTCAACTATGAAATTATAATATTTAAAAATCACTTCAAAAGACTTTTCTCTCAGGAAGATTATCCTTCTAGGCTTAAAAAAAGAAACACATCATTATTGGAGGGATCCTTCTATTGTTACATCCACTCCACAGCTTTGCTAAAGACCATTCCCCTTGTCCCAGCGATAATCCACTTGTAATGTTCATTGTTTCTTTAGCTCTTAGAGTAAAAGATGAGCAAATATACCCTTCGCTGTTTTTTTTTTTTTCCTAATGGTTTCTTTTAAAAAAGAAAACTCATATTTAGAGGTGGAAATAGCTTTTCCTTTAAATTAAAGTTGAAAAGAGAGAGAGCATGCGCAGGCCAATAATGAGACTTGAAAGCTTTAAAAGTCAGGTATCAGAATGCATGCTGACCATCTGATGAAGGAAGGTGGCTCCAAAGGGGCTAAGTAATCCAGTTCTCATCATTAACCGATAGATTTCCAGGGCCACCTCCCATCTAATTCAAAGCCAAGACAAGTTAAAGTTAATCAAGTGTAAAACAGCTTCAATTAGTCCACGGAAAACTCAGTGACAGACCAAGGGGAGGAACCTTGCAGACACGGCACCCTCCTGTTCCTCCCTCGGCGCTGGCGGAGCTGCTTGGAGGAGAACTGCCTTAGGTCTCCGTCTGTCTGGAGGGACTTCAGGCTCTGGTGCCCCACCCCGCGTGCTAATGAGAGAGGCCCGCCGTCAGGGAGTGCAATTCCGCATGGACGTTTCCACCAAAATGGATTATTTCAGCCTCGTTGGTCACAGATTCTGTAGTTTTCCAGTGATTCATCTTACTATTAATAATGTCAGAGGATTTTAGGCCCTTGAATTAAATAATGACAAATAGGAGGCTGGGCTGTGTATTTCAGCGTGCAGCACTGTCAGGCCTGATAAATCGGATCCCTGAAATAGTTTGTAAAGTCCTGAATTGATGTGGCCGCTGCTGAGGGAGAGAATTAATGTTACGAAATAGGCCTGCAACCTGGATGGCACAGGAGCTGAGGAAAGCCTTTTATATAAATGCTGTGTCCGTGCTGGAGATGGGGCGGTGGGAAGTGAGTCACCCAGGAAAAGAATGTGCTTCTCTGGGGGTGACTAGCCAGGCTGGGGGCTGGGGGACCTGGAGCTCACGGACCAGTCATTTATAACCTGAAGCAGGAAGACCCCTGCCACCGAGAAGATGGAGGTCTTTACAGAGAAGAGTGATGCTTTCAAGAGCGCCAAGGCTCTGTTGCCAAGTTTCTTGTGGAAAAGAGGCTTTTTGAGGTCCTTTCTCATATCCCCTCCCAAGCCAGCCCGCATTAGCCCAGTCACTCACACGAAAGATCATTTAAAATTATCCTCCAATTAAAAATAGAATTAAATTAAAAAGTAACAAAAACAGAGAGGAAGAAAAAGAAAAACAGAGGCATTGGGGGCGATGGAGGGGGAGGGGGGCAAAGCCCTGGTTGTCTTCTGATCTATGCTATGTATAATACTCATTTTATTCAGTTTTACAGAGAATAAAAAATGCTCACTTTTTTTCCTAAATATTTCTGTAACCAATGACATTTTTGTAAATGCTCAGATCACAAAAGGAACAGAGAGCTTTGGGAATGTCCTAGTTTATAAATACTATTAAAATATTATTTCGGTTATCATGGTACTTTCCTACACTTTAAGGTTGGGTTCCAACTTGCTGATGTTGGGAGAGGTCAGTCTGTCAATGTTTCCCTAGTGATGCCATCGTTGACTTGATTAACCGAGTAGATCTTCGAGCATCTCCTGAACAGTGGCTACTCTGGATTGCTTTGATTTCTCTTCTTTGTTCTTATCCATTTAAGAGACTTTTCCCTATGTTTCATCTTGAAAAGATTAAAGCAGATAAGCAAACTAAACCCTTCACCTTTTTGTAACTTCTCATATCTCTTTGACATTTTTCAAAAGTAAAATGTGTTGAAAGAACGTATTAGTTGCTCAGTCATGTCTGACTCTTTGTGACCCCATGAACTGAAACCCTCCAGGCTCCTCTGTCCATGAAATTTTCCAGGCAAGAATACTGGAGTGGGTTGCCATTTCTTTATCCAGGGGTTCTTCCTGACCCAGGGATCCAACCTGGGTCTCCTAGCATTGCAGGCAGAGTCTTCACTGTCTGAGCCACTAGGGGAGCCCCACATTTTCATTAAAATGGGTTGATCTAGTTTGTCTTTTACCAAGCTTTTGCATACACCTTATCTGGCAACTTGACAAGACTTCAGTGTTTTGTGAAAGATTTACTCTTCTTGGTGGGACTGTTGGGAGATTTTTAAGAAAGAAAGGTTCAATGTATGGAATCTAGAAAGATGGTACTGATGAACCTATTTGCAGGGCAGTAATAGAGAGGCAGACTTGTGGACACAGAGGGGGAAGGAGAGGGTGGGATGAATCGAGAGAGTAGAATGGAAACATACACAGTACCATATATGAAATAGATACCAGTGGGCATTTGCTGTGTGACACAGGGAGCTCAACCCAGTGCTCTGTGACAAGCTGGAGCCTGGGAGATGAGAGGGAGGTGGAGAGGGAGGGGATATGTGTATAACTGTGGCTGATTCGTGTTGATGTGTGGCAGAAGCAGCACAATATTGTAAAGCAATTATCTTTCAGTTAAAAATTTTAGAAAAAGAAAGATAAGTTCAGGTATGATTATAACTCTGTGCTTCATTTCTCTCAAGATCTTGGCAAAATATACAGACCAGAAGTAAAACCCTGTAAATAAAGTTCTGTCTTACTCAGAGAGCTGTGATTAGACTTTTTCTGAGTGCAAAGAACTCAGAAAAATCACAATATCATGGGACAGAGAATTCCTGATTGGAGGGTCAACTCACAGAAGGCTGGGTCAGAGTCTTTTATGCACTTTTCCGTATAGCTGATAAAGGAGCCTCATCAAGTTCACCATGGTTTATCTGTGATTCAAACAAGAGGATTAGCAGGGATTCCAACAGGTTGTTGGGAATAAAGCAAGGGTAAACTTACCAGGAGGTTGGGTTTGTCCTGGAGAAGTAGGTTCCTCGCCATCTTGCTTCCACACCTTGAAGACAGCCACCCATGGTCAACCAAGCTCCCTTCCCCTACCTTGCCTCTCCCGCCAGCCTTCAACCCCAAGGAGGAGTCTGTAGGGACACAGAAGGGTACATTCATGGCTCCTCTTTATGTCCATCATTTTCTCACACTTCAATTTCACTTTCTAAAAACTAAAGAAGGTTTTCCCTCCTGGACCATGTTCAGGTGCTTGAAACAGAGAAGAAGATAGAGATCTCATTTTCCCTTTGCTTTTTCCATGCCTCTGTTATGCAGGATCTTAGTTTCCCAGGCAGGGATCGAACCTGTGTCCCTTGCAGTGGAAGTGCAGAGTCTTAACCACTGGACCACCAGGGAAGTACCCAGAGCTCTGATTCTCAACAGACAGCGCTCTTCCATTGTAGTGAAGCATCTCGAACCTTGTGTCAGGCCCAGCAGGTGATCCACTCACTCCAGTTTGCCTTCACCTATCCTGGGTTAAAACTGAAAGGCCTTGCCC
This sequence comes from Aepyceros melampus, assembly GCA_006408695.1. Lineage (NCBI taxonomy): Eukaryota > Metazoa > Chordata > Mammalia > Artiodactyla > Bovidae > Aepyceros > Aepyceros melampus. The sequence continues at coordinate 92,467 of SJXQ01002687.1, forward strand.
TGCTCATTTGGGCTGGCCACCCCAAAGTGTAAATGTTTCCTTAGGTGCAACGTGCTTTAAGTCTGGAGGAGCATCAGCTTAGCTTTGTGTTACTCTGGCCAGCTTTTATGTATTGGGTAGAGCTGAACTTTTAAAATTGTAGTGCAACGTGTAAAGGTGTAAACAGCTTACTTCTCATAAGGACAGAGTTCAGGGTCATTTAGCTTCTCCATGATGAAAAGGGGTTGTCTCCACGCACTTGACTACACAAGGTTAACTCGAAGTCTTGCTCTGGTCTGCACAGTTCTCCTCAGATCCCTCCCAAGAGTGAGTCATTCACTCCTCTTTTTGTCAATAGCCTCAGCTGCTAATTTTCTGCCTTACTGAGTGGGCGATGATAATTGAACAGGGCTCAAACAGGCAGGATTGATGTTTTTGAATTGTGGTGCTGGAGAAGACTGACTCTTGAGAGTCCCTTGGACGGCAAGGAGATCAAACGAGTTGATCCAAAAGGAGATCAACCCTGGATACTCACTGGAAGGACTGATGCTGAAGCTGAAGCTCCAATATTTTGGCTGCCTGATGCAAAGAACTGACTCATTGGAAAAGACCCTGATGCTGGGAAAGGCTGAGGGAAGGAGGAGCAGGGGGTGATGGTCGGAGGGCATCATCAACTCAATAGACATGAGTTTGAGTAAACCCTGGGAGATGGTGAAGGACAGGGAAGTCTGGTGTGCTGCAGTCTAGGGGGTCGCAAAGAGCTGGACCTGACTGAATGACTGAACAACAACAATCAGAACAGACCTCTGCTAGAAAAAGGTTCAGTTTTTTGTGTTTTTTATGTTTTTTTTTGTGGCAGATCTTTCCCTCTTACAGAAGCTTTTCATTTGCTTTCAAGCTGATGGATATGTTCGAAATGATGGGAGCTGCTAGGAGTCTGATTTCCAAATCAGCTTAATAAGCTTCCACTATGATTTATCGAAGGTGAAGATGGTCACAATGATCTCAGATTTAAAACCTCGGAAGATGCAGTGTTTGGACCATTTTCTCTATCTGAGTTAATTTGGTGTAACTGGTATGTCACTATCTGGTCAGTTTCTCTTAATTAAGATAGTTGTCTCCTTGGTATGTTTGCAAGCTATGTGATAAGCTGGAGAAAAAAATTCCTCAAGAAAAGGAGATGCAATCAAATATATCATTTTCTCACCTAGATTTGCTATTTATGATGGAAGAGCAAGGGGATGTCTACACTCTGCTTGTCAGGGATGTAGATTTCCTTGATCTCTGAGGTCAGGGTTGATTACAAGTGCCATCGTGGGGTGAAGACAAGGCAGAACAGTCTGGATGGAACACTGTCTGTGCTGATTGCTCTAACGGGGCTGCCGACCGGAATGGTGCTTTACATATTCAATTTGAAGCACGTGGTTAGGTTAACAGGAAGGGCTCATTCTAATGCTTCAGAGGCAAAGCTCCTGATCTTTCTTGGCTCCTTTTCCCCAGACTGTGGCAAAGGTCTCTAAATTGGGAGTAATCTTGCATAGCCCACGGGCTTCCTCCGTGTGGTCCAGCCAGGTGCGGTAAGGATGAAATGTGGCAGCAAGGACAGGGCTGTTAAGTGTAATGGACAAGCCGTGTCAAGAGCAATAAAGCAGCAGGGGATACGGGACTTTGAGAGCTGCTTTTATGAACACATCGAGAGCCTCACCGGTTGTACTTGGGAGTGCAGTAATGCAGGAAGCAGGAACAGCGGCCAGGAGGTATTCTCAGGAGGGGCAGAAATCCATTCCTTCTCTCCAGCTAGCTAAAGACCAGATACGTTCTCAGCATCCTGGGATGGGCATCAAAGACGGTTCAGATAGGCCCCTTGTTTGGAAGTGGGTACTGAATAACAGAATGGAGTCGAGATTTATACATGTTTATATAAGATAACCACAAAACCAGAAAGAGACAACACGATGAAGTGGGTAGGATTTGTTACACAATCAGGTAAGAAGCTCAGCGAAAGCAACTCCCAAATGTATTCTCCAAGCTCAATATGAATAAAATCCATGCAGTGTCTCATACCCAAAGGCCCCTGTGATGCAGCCACTGCCCGCATCTCTGATCAGCCTCTCTGCCTGTCCCTTCTACTCGTTACGCTGCAGCCACATGAGTCTGCTCTCTTCTGCTCACTTGAGTGAAGACTCTTCCTACCTCAGGACCTTTGCACGTGACCTCCTTCACGTGCCTCAGCACCCTCTGCCCCACACTTTCAAGGGTGCACTTCTTCCCATTTTGAAAACACACCTTAACTTTATTTGCCTCTTGTTATATGCACACTCTTCAGAGAACACAGCGTAGTCTGTAATTATTTTATTTCTTTACATTTTTTTTTTTTTAGAGTTTGTGATGTGGACCATTTTTTAAAAGTCTTTATTAAATTTGTTACAAAACTGTTTCTATTTTAAGCTTTGGATTTTTGCCCTGAGGCATGTGGGATCCAAGCTCCCCAGCCAGGGATTGAACCTGCACCCCCTCACACTGGAAGTCAAAATCTTAAACACTGGCCACCAGGGGAATCCTCCATGTTTTTTGTTTTAAACCACTATGTACAATTTATGAGGAAATATCTATTGTTTTTTCCTGTGAGCTTTTTCATTTTGTAAAACTAAATTGAACAGACTGCCTGGGACATAGTAGCTACTCACTAAATATCTATTGAGTGACTTACTTTCACTTTATTCCTTTTGAGTGATATTATACCATCTAGAGATTCATTTGGCTACAGAAGCAATATTTAAAAAGGTAAATATCATGAGGTTGGTCAAATACCTTTAATACCTTATTGGGATCTAATCCGATATTGGAGAAGGAAATGGCAACCCACTCCAGTGTTCTTGCCTGGAGAATCCCAGGGACGGGGGAGCCTGGTAGGCTGCCGTCTATGGGGTCGTGCAGAGTCGGACACGACTGAAGCGACTTAGCAGTAGCAGTAGCAGATGTTTTCTGCCAGTGATCAAGATTGCTTTCATAACACCATGCATAGGTGTAACTATGTATTCTTAACTTTTTCCCCTCTTTTCTCTCTTTCCATCTTCCTTAAAGGTTTCCCACGAGAAGCTAGTGGTGAAGAACCTGCCTGCCAATGCAGAAGACCCAAGAACCATGAGTTTTGATCCCTGGGTCAGGAAGATCCCCTGAAGGAGGGCATGGCAACCCACTCCAGTATTCTTAACTGGAGAATCCCATGGACAGAGGAGCCTGGAGGGTTACAGTCCAAGGGTCGCAAAGAGACTTAGCCTGCAAGCATATATCTTCCTTAAAAAGTTCTTGTAACATGGATAATATATTATTTTTTTCTATATTTTAACACTAAAATAAATAAGCTTTTACTATAAAAATGTTATACATAATAGGATATAAATCATATCAAAGTGTATATATAATATAATGCAAAATGAACATTCTTCTTTTTATATCTCATCTCCAAATTCTGACCCCAATTTCACTTGTCCCTCTAAAAAGTGGCAATTGCTGTTAACAATTTGGAATATATACTTTCAAACAATTTCCTACCCATTTGTAAGCTTCTTATTGAATCCTTGCATTACTATCTATTTTATTGATTTCTGCCCTTTGTTATTTTCTATTCTCTATTCTCTTTGGGTTTATTCTCCTATTCTTTGGATGTTTTCTGAAGTCAAATGCTTAATGCATCTATTTCCTACCTTCCTTCTCTTCTGTGTGAGCATTTAAGACTAAATTTCCCCTAAGTAGTCCTTTAGCTGTTACTTTTACCAAAAGAGTGTGAGGTCTGTCTGCTGGCTGCTCAAAAGTCAATAAACAGGCCAGGTTAGTGGAAAGGAAAGTTTGCTTTATTTCAGATGCTGGCAGCTAGGGGGTGGGGAGGGCATACGTCTATTTAAAAGCCAATTCCCCTTCTCCCTCCACTGGCAACCAGTGAAGCAAGAACTTTTACAGACAGAAGGAGGGAGCTACCCATAGAAACAGCACAGTGAGTGCTTAACCAGCATGGCTGAATCAAGGTCCCAGGGCCTCCAGAAGGAAGGAAGTGGGGGAAGGCTGCATGGAGGGAGGGGTAAGCAGAGGTACCAGAGAACACTCCTGGAAGGTCCCCGCTGCCCTTTTTGGTGTTCTGGGATATTTCTTCTGCTTCTTATACACATTGCACATTTAAAATAAAAATCCTGGAGCAAATTTTTCTAAGAAAGTGTGTCATCTTCTTAGAAAACCCGAGGGTATAGTGGACACTGAAAAGAATATGCTCTGAGAAACCTGTATAGTGGAAGGAATTTGGATCACACACACTGAAAACGATTTACAAGTGTGTTGGTCCTTTTGAAATTTTCATGCTTGCTTAGATATTTGAAAAATAATTTAAAATATATCACTATGCTTTTCTTTCACTAGAGATGACATGTCATAGAGATATTTTAGAATCCGTTTTCCAGGAATAATGGGTATAAGTGGCTCTCCAAATATCTTGTTCAACTGTGTTTGAGCTCCCATATAATTGTTACAAGGGTACTTATAAGTTCTGATCATTTGTCCTGAATCCTTCTTTGAATGAAGAGTTTAATCATTGTGTTGCTTGAATTTGCTGTCCTGCCCATCACATCAATCTGAGAGGTGAAGTTGAAAAGAAACAAGTAAAATCTTACTAGAAAAGGCTATTTTTATTTTATTTTTTTAAGTGCTAGAGGATTAAGAAAAAGGAAATAGGAATGACTGCCTAAACGTGGCAATAAAGTTTATCAGTAAGTGATGCTCAACAGAGCTTTCATAAGGAATCAATAAAGCTGGCAGTTTGTGATTTGCAAAGCTCTGTCTGTTTAACCTTAAGAGTTATCACTCACCCTCTTCATTAGAATAGTAAATTAAAAGGTTCACAGGAACAGCTCAGTTTGGCTTAATTTAAGTCCCTTCCCAGAAAATGTGGAGATTAATATGATATAGAAATCAATATTTTTCAGCTACGGAGACTCGGGGCTTGGCATATTTCCTCCCATCCTCCTTTCTCCCGTGGCCGTCCAGATTCTATTCCTATAATCCTTAAATCCCCAGCTTATACCCATCACCATAGAAACACCTGCTGTGTGATCAGTTTTGATCAGTTGCAGGCTAACCCTGGTGGCTTCTGCCAGCCAAGCTCTTCTGGCTTCAACCCCTGTTCTGCAGGGCAAAGTGCTGGGGTGGGAGTCTCTCCAGGTCTGTTATCTGACTCGCTTCTTGGGGAGATGTTCTCTTCTTGCTTGCATTAGCAAGGGCTCGAATGCTACGGGCCACAGCCGTTTCTGAAACACCTTCCATTATGTGAACAGATCTAAATTCTTTCCTCTCCTCTCCTCCTCTTTCCTTTCTTGTCCTTCCTTCCTTTCCTTCTTCCCTCCTCCTCTCCTTCCTTTCTTAGTTTTCTCTTTAATCTTCAGTCCCTTCTCATTCTAAAGTAGCCGTTGGCCTCAGCCTAACATGCAGATGTTGAGAAAATAACGTTCTGGGAGATTTTTTTTTTTTTTCTGAGTGTTTCAGCTTATATCAAGAGCTTCACAATTGTGAACAACAGTGTTTGTCAGCGTGAAGTGTGCCCGCAGGGGTGGGGCTGGATGAAGCTGATGGGTACACGCTTTAAACTCAGCTCTGGTTTCTGGGATGACACAGAGCAACGTGTTTCTGTAAAGTCTGGAATATACACAGCCTGAAATTGTGTCTGAAATCAGTAGAAATTACACACAAAAAGAGAAGGAAGATTTTATGCAGGTGAGGGCTGCATTGAGCCACTCAATTGATTTGGTCACTTCAGCTACCTTCACGATTGATGAGGATTGTGTCAGGATTGATTCGGCTGTAGCAAATGGTATTGATCATTAAGATAGCAAAAGAGATTAGATCCCCGTGTCACAGTGCAAAATGAAGTGGAGATTTGTCAATTATCCTGTGAGTTTGAGCCATGCACAGTTGTCATTGTTTCTCTTAATGTCAGCACGGTCAGTTCTCTTTGGGGGATGAAATATTTTCATCATTTGTCCTAAAATGCTTATAGATTCAGTCTGATCTCTCTTGCCAAATATAGCTCAGAATTTTAGGCCACTTTCAGCTGATTTGAGTTAGACAAAATGGTGAGGAGATAGACAAACATATAATTACAATGGAGTGAACAGTGATGCCCACCCAGGGAGGGGAATGGAATACAGACTACAAAATACAAACACAGAATAAAAATACAAAAAACAAAAGGAGATAGAATAAAAATTCTGCTATTAGGAAGCACTTTCTTTTAGACAAAATATCTCATCTTATTAACTATGCTCTTCCAGTAAATGGAAAAAAAAAGATTTTATTTGTATCAAGTAGCTTAATCTGATCACCTCTAACCAAACAATGTAAACATGTGAATTTGTCATATTCATTGGGGAAGAAGGGAGAATGATGACTGCTTCAGGTCCTGTTTTGGGTTGAATTCTGGTCAGCTATTTGCATTGTTCATGCATTTGCCCACACTGGTGGTTCACGTGGCTGAACCACCAATCCAGCCACCAACTCTGTCTCATGTGTTCTTCTCTCAACTACATAGACTCTCACCAGACCAGAATTTCTAAGGAGCTGGTGATATTAAAGACAACCTATTGCTTCTTTTCCTCTGTGTAATTGAAGATCACAGCTCAAGCTACCTCAAGTGCAAGAGACTCAGTAAAATATTATGTCTTCTATCTTCATAAAAAACCATCACCACCACTACCCCCACCACCAATCCCTCACCATGGATTTAAAAATCCACAGCTTTTAAAAAGTATTTTATATTTTATTTGTTACTTATATTTGCAGCTCTTGACTTTTATACTGGGTGGGCAGTGCCGAGAATTTACAATTAAAGCTCTTTCGTTACACAGAACATAAATACCAATTCTTGTATGCTAACACTATTCAAGATGGGTTTAGAGTCTGTTCCAATTGGCACCTATTTTTGAGACGTGACAAGTGTGGCTCCTGTATTTACATTTTCCCCCCAAGCCCCTTTTCCAGCCACACTGTCTACAATTTCTATCATCAGTGTCACTACTATGGGTCTCAATAATTTACATAACTGATAGAGATTAGAACACAAATATTATTCAAGAGGAGAATCCATTTACTAGTAATGTGGGGCCTGATTTATTTATCAGATTAGATATTAGCAGCAGAACCCATGGGAATGAGTTTCTTTTCCTGTCCCTGTAGGAGCAACGAGCAGAAGCACAGTTTAGGTCAAAAGCCATATAAAAACATCAGAGAGCCTGCAAAGGATGAAAAGGACCAGAGGGTGTGTGTGCTAACATAAGGGCAGCAGCAGAGGATCCAATTCCATAGGTGTTTCTTCTTCTAAAGAAACAGCCTTACCTGTTTCTTCCGCTTCCCAGGTATTCATGGGGCAAAATGAGGGTGGTTTCCAATTTTACTAAGCTGATGTATATTGTAATGCTTTTCCTTTCATTTGAGCTATGCTTGAAGCAGGTAGACTTTCCCACTGGCCTTGAAGGTTTTCTTTCATTCCAGAGACTTGAATTTAACCTGATTTCTTCTGGATTGCAAAGGGAAACCAGTACCTCTGGAAAATCCTGTTTCCATCTCTAGGGGAAGCGTATACCCTGGTCAAGCACTGCACAATCTGAATGGTGTAGCTGAACTGGGCTCTGGTGAAGGGGTCCCTACATTGTTGCTCCCAGAAGGGATCAGTCTCAAAACCAATCAAGAGTTTATGAGACAAATCTACTTAGAGGCTTCTGGCTCCGCAGTAAAGAATCTGCCTGCAGTGCAGGAGCAACAGGAGACTTAGGTTCAATCCCTGGGTCAGGAAGATCCTTCGGAGAAAGGAATGGTGGTCCACTCCAGTATTCTTGCCTGGAAAATCTCAGGGAAAGAGAAGACTGGCAGGTTACAGTCCCTGGGGTTGCAAAGAATTAGACACGACTGAAGTGACTTAGCCTGCACAGAGACAGTTGTCGGTGACTACTGAGGTGATGCAATGCACTGACCACATAGGATGACTCCTCTGTCCCTCTTTTAATGAAATGGATGGATACTTACTCTTGAGGTGATTCTGCTGCTTCCCAAGCATCGAGCAAAGTCAGTGCTCAGTGAAAAGGCTGATGTTGGAAGCAAATACTACAAACTGAATTTCAAACACCTAATAAGATACTGAAAATTACCTCAAGCTTTCAATGTCACATACTGTAAAAGCACAAATGAGGCTGCACTTTGCAGTCCCAGTGTAATTAACGCCACGCTATGATCAAACCATCAGGCTCTCCTCCGCGGGCTCTAGCGGAGGAGATGAGTGTGAGCGATTGTTCACCAGTCGGGATGTGACAACTACTCCTGTGGCACTGATCTACTCTGCCGGGTCGGTTTCATCTGTACCACACACATCCTCTGAAAAGAGGATGTTTTCCCTGTGCAGAGATGGCCATTTTGAGGCTCCTCCTGATGCCAGCCTTTGCTCCTGGCTCTCTCTCTCAAAGCCAGGCTTCACTTTACATCAGAGCAGCAGGGAGAAATAAAACTGGATGGCTTTCAGTTCCAATCACGTCTTGTTTTACTTCGCTCCAGCCAATACGTTATCGGGAAATAATGGATTTCTATCTGTGAAAGTGAAAAGAACAGGTTTAAGATTTTCAAATTTAAGAATGCTCTCCGTCTGCATTTTTGGTGGTAAATGGGAGGCTCTCCTGATGGAAAGAGGAACATTTCATTTTATTCTAATGTAAAAGAGTTCTTTCAAGATAGAAAATCCCATTAGTTTTTATCCCGAGAAAACACAGCCCTTGCTCTGCGTGGAAGCTTCGCAGGAAAACTTAGGATATGTTCCTAAAGTGCAGAGGGAGTGAAGGGTGCTCACAGGACCCACCCTGGAACTCAGCACATCAGACGCCAAGCCTCGCACTTAACGGGGGGTGTGAGCCTCTGTGTTCAGCCACTTGCCCCCTGGAGCCCTGACACGCCCCCCAGTCTAGCTGAGGACCTGGTGCTTATAGGCTCTCATTAGGGCTGCTGTGGTGTAAATGCCAGCTCTTTTTTTTTTTTTTTAAAGACTATTTTTCAGAGCAGTTTTAGCTTCCCAGCAAAACTATGGGGAAGGCAGAGATTTCTCATGTACCCCCTTCCCCTGGCGGCTCAGATGGTAAAGAATGCACCTGCAATGCAGGAGACGTGGGCTTGATCCCTGGGTCAGGAAGACCCCTTGAGGAGGGCATGGCTACCCACTCCAGGACTCTTGCCTGGAGAATCCCATGGACAGAGGAACCTGGTGGGCTACAGTCCATGGGGTGAAAAGAGTCAGACATGACTGAGCGACTAAGCACAGCACAGCCCTGCCCCTACATGTATACAGTCTCCCTCGTGGTCAATAACCCCACCAGGTGGGACGCTTGTAACAGTTGATGAACCTGCACTGAATCATCACCCCAAGCCCACAGTTTGCTTTAGGGTTCTCTGGGGATGTAGTACATTCTCTGGATTTGGAAGAATGCGTAATGACATGTATCCACCATAAAGGTGTCCTACAGGGTAATTTTACTGCCCTACAAACCCCCTTAGCTCCACCTACTCATCACCCTCTTGCCTAGCCCCTGGCAGCCACTGATTTTTAAACTGTTTCCATAGTTTTGCCTTTTCCAGAGTGTTATTGTGTTGGAATCACACAGTACATAGGAGGCTTTTCAGATTGACTTCCTTCCTTTAGTTTATGCATTTAAGTTTCTGCCATATCTTTTCACGGATGGATAGCTCACCATTTTTTACTTTAGGTGGGGTGGGGGACTGGTGGGGCTGTTGTGGGCTGGCTGCAGGGTCGGGTGAAGTCTGGCTTCTCCACCCTACCCCGTACAGGGCCTTTCAGAGTGTGGGTCTCTGCTCCCCTCAGGGATGCCTCATGCCTCTCCCCAGGTGTGAGGACCATCTGGGGCCAAGGCGTGGTCTCCTTCTGTGCCCTTTCTCGTCAGCGTAATCCAGTTTGTCCTCTTGCACTACAGATGCAAACCTCCATGATTTCCATGACAGGTAATGAGAGGGTGAACATTTCCTGTAACATCCTCTCTCATATATATTTGATATGTAGAAATAGAGAGTGAAAATCGCTCAGAACTAAGTTCAGGCCTGAAAATTGGTCATTTTTGACAGTCGAGTTAACTTGAGCTTGGCACTTCGGCTAATAAATCCTCTTCAGCTCCTGACAGACAGGTGAAAGCGACCATTGTGAGGTGGAACGCCTCCATAATTGGGTTTCCCTGCCTGCGGTGAGGCTGTACTCTCTGGACATGGAGAAAAGCAAGATCCAGCCTGGTCCGCTGTCCATGGGGCAAGGTGACCTTCCCTTGTGATACAATCTCCAAATTCATTTCATAGTCAGATGACAAAGGCACAGAGCTTTTTTTTTTTTTTTTCTGTATTGCTCTCTTTGGTTTTTCTTTTTTATCTTTTTTTTTTCTCTTTCAAAAAGTTAAGACTATACTCAGAAGTGTATGTAATTAATAAACGGTATTTTCCTGAAAAGCATTCAAACCCTCCCAGGTTTAAAGCTGAGGAAACTTGGTTCCAGATTCTTCTGCATTTTAACCCATTTGGATTTTTAAAGTGGATCAAAGTAAGCATTTCTGGGAGCATGACTTAGTCATGACTGTAGCTTTCCATCCAGACTCTAGATCCTTCCATCATCTCATCTCTTGACAATCATGGACCCCCCTGCCTTCTTGCCATCTGTCCTCATCACCAAGGTACTCAGTTTATTCCTGTTTCTACATTTATGGTGGTTATTCACTTGCTGTTATGTATTTTTTAGCCCCTGTCTTATTTTGTTCCCACCACCCCTATGAGTCTAACTTCTCTCCAACTTATTTGAGGGTGCAGACTTGCATTTATTTAGGTTGATTTTGTTTGCTTTTCCTTGGGAATTCATTTGCTTGTCATTTTTGCATTCTCCATGTTCCTTATTTTAGCTTATTTTCAATAGTATCTACACCTAGTTCCATGGTGATCACTCTCTGCTAATAGACAGGTGTTGGCTCAGCACCTGGGGTTATGCACTGGTTTTGGGGGTACCCCAGGGTTGCCCAGGGAATGCACTGAGAACTCGGGGTTCTGACTGGGTGTTTTGACTCAGAATATTATACTCAAAGTCTTCTATTCTTCCTCCTGCTAATTGCAAGCCTGAAATGCCAGTATCTCTTATCCGGTCACCTCCTTACATCCAACCCAGGGCTACCCTGTCCCTGCAGGTGTCCCTGGATCCCACCCCATCCTCCACCCTTCCCTCCTCCACTGTGCTATCCACTTCGGTCAGTCATTCTGCTCACTGTGAGTCCAATTGGTTGACCTCCGAGTTAAAACTCTTGACGGGTTTCTACTGCCCCAAGGATCTGGTCCAAACTCTTCAATGTGGACCAGAAGCTCTTTTTGGTTCTTCCACTGCTAACCTCTCTAAACCCAAGTGCCATCTTCTCTGCCAGCTCAGGACATACTCTGTGCCTCTGTCTAACCAAGTTCTTCTAGTTCACACTTCCTGGGGCGCCCAGTCCTCAGCACACCCTGTCCTTATGTCCAGAACAGTTTCTATCACATAAACTCCCCTCCTGTCCATCTTTCTGGAATGGCTATCACTTCTCAAGGATGGCTTATCTGACCCAAATCAATCTCTCTTTCAACTCTCATACTGTTGACTTTAGTAGGTTTGGTTTTAACAACTTGCTGGATTTCTGTCTTTCATGTTAGATACGCTGGGTAAAGAGTGGGTCTGTATCTATTTCTCAGTATCTCATACTAATAAATAATAAATGTAAGTTGAATAAGTAATGAGTAGCTACAAAGAGTCGCAAGAGGCGAGCCTATGTACAGGGACAAATTCATAAAAGCCTTGTGTACATCATCTTTCTTATAAAGGTTGCCACTGAGACATTTTAAGCAAGAGGATCACATGAGTAAGTTTTCACTTTGTAAACATTCTCCCAGCAACCTTGTGATGTTTATTAGCACAAAACCAAAGGCCTGGGGATAATGGCTAACAGACCATTATAAAAATGTCTGTAAGAAGTTGAGGTTCTGACCCACAGCAGTGGGAACAGAGGGGATAGATTAGAAAGGCATTTATGAAGCAGAACTCAGAGGGCTTGCTTGTCAACAGGATGCAGGAGAGGAGACACAGGAGGAAATCCACAGTGATCTCTGCCTTCTGCCAGGATAATGGAGTGAGTGAGATATTTCTGAGACGAGGATCAGGAGGAGAGGACAGTTAGGGGTTCTTGTGGCAGATTCAGGCGTGATGGGAAGACCCAGGTCTGATGTGAGGGGAGCGTCCTGAGCAGAAAGAGTAATATTGAGCAAGTGGACAGGGAGGCGGGTAAATACAGGATGGGTTTGGTTTTGCTCTACAGTCTTCCAGCTGTGTGACCTCACAAGCTCATCATTGTAAGCCTCAGTTTCTTCCACTCCGTAATGGACACAATAATAGCACTTCATCCACAGGAGAAACTGTGCAGTCAAAAAGAGGATGTATTGAAGGGACTTAGCATACTGTCCGACAGTAAAATGCTGGCACCGCTGACACTGAAGATGTATAGTGTGTTGTCGTCAGTTGGCAGGAGGGTAGTTGTGAGTCCCATGGACAAAGGAGCCTGGTGGGCTACAGTCCATGGGGTTGCAAAGAACTGGACATGACTGAGCAACTAAAAGACAATAAGTTGTCACAATAGAGGCGCATGAGAAAACTCAGGTCAAGTGTAAAAAAATAAGAGAGCTGATGATGGAATTCTGTGGGGACAATGACATTTAAAGGGGGATGAACTAAGAGATGCCTGCAGAGGAGATAGGCATCAGTGTGGGAGCAGACAGAGCAGATGGAAACTTGGAGGAACTCAAGGCCCGGGCCTGGGTTCACTGCCCTCTGGAGGCAGTCTCTCCTAGCTGTCCACAAATGCACTTTGGATTTATTTTCATGTCTTTACATAGTAATCAACCTTCCATCTTGAAACAGCTCCCTTAAAGTCTGTAATAACATCGTAAATGAATCTGACCATTTCCCTGCTATTTGTATTGTAAAAATGGACTTTGTCCTTATGTCTCAGTAATTTTTTCTCCATTGTTTGCTGATGCTATCTGAATAGCTGGTGAGGGGAAGAAACCCCACAAATTGAAGACGCTTGCCATGAAGGTCTATTAGTGGTCATCGGGGATTCTTTAAAAAGCTAAAATCAATGTTTAATAACCAACCTAATAAGAGCTATATGGAGACCGTACGTGCTTTCTCTTGTAATTAAATTTTTGCCAGGCTTTATGGGAGTTATGTGTTTTATTTAACCAAGAACTTTACCTTGAAGTACTTGTCTTTCAGATAAAACAAATCAGCTGTATCAAGTCTTACTGTATTATAATTGTTTTCTTTTGAAAACTGAAAAATATCTTCCTTATTCTAATCATCACTATGAAAAGGCTTAAATTATTTTTTTTAAATGATGCCTTGAAAAAATATGATTGAAGCTTATAATAATTACAGGTACAATGGGAGACACCCTGGATTATCAGCAAGAGAGTGATATCATCAACCTGGGAGTCTGCCAATAAGCAGCTGTTTGATTAAAGTTGGCATTTAAAATTTTCTAAATTCCCCTTTTTTTTTCCCATATGAAATAAACAGGTTAAATTGGATGATATTTTTAAGACCTTTTCTGCAATAGTTTTTTGTTATATTTCTAGGAAAATAAACAATAACGTGACCTGGACTTGAAAGACTTGCTCACTAAATCTGGAGTTGCTAATCTTAGAGTCACCTTATTAAGTGTGAAAGATGTGGATTTAAGGCCAAAAAACCCACCCTGACGATAGCACTGTTTTACAAAGTGAGTAACGACCTTTTGGAACTCATTATTTGTGCATGGATCATATATTCTCCCTCTTCCTGGGTACCTGCTGAAGTCCTAGTGAAGAATAAGAAAAGCTTGGATGCTCAAGGACACACAGGAAGCAAGCAGGGCAGCTGGTGTGAAAGAAGTCAGCTGAGAGGAGGGGGGAGAGGCTGTATTCAGAAGGAAAGGATGGAAAGCCTGGCCCGCAGGCTGGGGTGCTGAGGACAGAGGCCCTTCACCAGCAGACCCTCCTCCAGTGGTCCAGGCACTGGGGAGATGCTCTGCAGAGTGCCTGGGGATTGAGGGGTGGGGAGGGGCTGGTGAACTCCTGTAGAAGGGGTGTCAGGCCCTCTGGCTCCCTCCCTCCTCTAATTCCAGAGTCCCAGCAGAGAAGGCAATTGTAGAGAGTTCTTGCTGGACTGAGTCTAGAGAGACTGGAGAGCGCCAGGCAGAACTCCAAGTCTGTCTTTTGAGGGTCCCCTAAACCTGCTCATACCCATCACTGCAACTGTGAAATCCAGAAATTAAAAAGCAGTGCCCACATACACACAACTTCCAGTCACCATCTGGGACTTCACCCTGAATAGCAAGCAGATACCCAAGAGTCACCAGATGTGAAGAGAGAGGTTCCAAATAAGAAACAGAAAGACAAAATTAAACAGGATGAAACACAGGAAACAGCCATAATAAAGGGAGAACTCTATAATTTTTATGCTTAGGGAAATGAGGTGAATAAGATGCTATAAAATAAAAGAATAATCAGGCCATTAGGAAAAGCTCTTGGAAATTTAAAATGTGATAGACCCAATAAAAAGAAATCAATAAGAAAGTTGGAAGATAAAGGCTAGGATATCTCTCACATAGTATATAACAAAGATAAAAAGAAAATTTATAAAATTTAGAGGGGCCATGCAGAGGTCCAAGAGTTAACTAATAGCAATTCCAGAAAAAGTGACTAGAAAGGGGATAGAAAGGAAATTAGCAAACTTTAATAGAAGGTTGACTACCAAGAATCTGAGTTTTCAACATAAAATGGCTCATCAGTTGCTTAGTATATTGAAAGAAAAGGACACTCAATGAGGACATGTAATTATAAAATTTCAGAACTTGAAAGATGACCTGAATATCTCAAAGCTTCCAAGTTGAAATCATAGTGTTGGAGGACAGGTAACATATAGAAATAGGAATCAACATGGACACTCTTAGCTCAAAATTAATTCTGAAGGTGTCAATTAATGACTTGTAACTAAGATTTCTATACCCACATATCCATCATTTGAGCATGAGAAATAGACAAAGACATTTTAATTTTGCAAGGATGAATCCATTTTTTCTCCATTCACTTTTTCTTGGAAGCCTCTGTGTTATTTGTCTCAGAAATAATAGTTATTATCCAAAAAAGCCTTGGAAACTGTAGCTCTCACTCAGGAGAGCAGCGGGAACAATTCCTAGAATAAAAGAGTGGCAGGACTGGGGATGGCACCTCCAGTTAGGAAGGAGGAAGCCTCACAAAGGACTGGACTGAAGAGCCATTGATATGCCTTAGTGTTGATATGTCTGAGTATCAATATACCTGAGTCTTGATATACCTGAGGACTGATATGCCTGAGTATTGGGGAAAATATTGACCTGCATGGACTCCTCTGAAGGGAAAACTTGAGTAGGTCTATAGACAACTAAGCAAATGAAAAATAGGAGGCAATCACTCACTTCAAGAAAGACAAATATTATAAAATACAAATATAATCCTAGACTACTACTTGTCAACATTTACCATTAAATAATATAAACAATGAATTAAGCAGAAGTTGTCATATGATGCTGTGGGAAAAATGAGAAAAGTGGGTATAAAAATCTGTATTTTCATATGTAACCAACATTTAGTCAATAATTATTAAAATTGATAGAGATAAAAATATAGCTAGTTCACTTAAGGTAAAAAGTCTTTCCTCTGTGATGTCTATAGCAACAGGGTGGTCTGGGGAGGGGGCTGCTTTATGCCTTGTAGTAATCAAATAAGATTAATAGCAAAATCCTGAAATCTCAGAGATTTAACACATTGGAGTTTATTTCCCACCCAAATTCCTCCAGGGAAATGGCAATGCTCTGGGGAAGATCCCTCAAAGTGGTGACTCAGACAGGCCATGGGCTCCATCGCTGGCTTCTGCCGTCAGTAAGGATCTTCTAGCTGTGCTGTGCCTTCTTGATGGAGGAGAAAAGACCTGGAGACTCTGCAGATGCCTTTCCCTCCTTCTGTTAGAAACAGCACCTCAGTTCATGGACCAGAATTGCGGCCTGACTCTACTTAACCACTGGGCACCATGTTGTTTCATTTTTATATGCCCGAGAAGGAAGGAAAACTGGATATGGGTCATGTTGGTCATCTTTACCAAGTGCCTTTAATACTGGTCAATTTTTCACCAATATGAATGTGAGTAAAATTACAATAAAATATACTCTAATAAAAATAAATTCACAGATGACAGTTCTATAACAGATTATTTAAGAGATAGACACTGACGTAGATTGTAAATAGTAATCATGACATTCCCGAGTGCTTCCTCATGTCATAGCTACAGTCAGACCTCACAGCATCGCAGCTCTAACCCAGTTCATCAATCCTGATAACTTTGCAAAATTAGAATTGGTTGGCCCATGCTGCTGCTGCTGCTGCTCAGCCACGTCAGTCGTGTTCGACTCTGTGTGACCCCATAGATGGCAGCCCACCAGGCTCTGCTGTCCCTGGGATTCTCCAGGCAAGAACACTGGAGTGGGTTGCCATTTCCTTCTCCAATGCATGAAAGTGAAAGTGAAGTCGCTCAGTCATGTCTGACTCCCAGAGACCCCATGGACTGCATGCAGCCTACCAGGCTTCTCTGTCCATGGGATTTGCCAGGCAAGAGTACTGGAGTGGGTTGCCACTGGCCATAGTTAGAAAAAAAAAGTATTCAACTCTCATATGTCTTATCAGGTGAGAAGCAAGCTTCACAAACAAGATAAATGGGGCAGACGTTTTTCTTTGCTATTATTGTTTCAAACTGTTGATGGTCACCATAGTGCTTGCTCACAGTTTACCCTGAGGATGGCTCGGCCCCAGTTTCATCTCAGTTGAATTCTGCTCTGCCCTGTCACAGAGGGCAATTTCTGATCTGCGGCAACTTGATCTCATCCTCCACCCCCTGAAATAACCATTCCTACTTTATGGAAGGCTTTGCATCACATTTTCCCCACTAGAACTTCTCTGACATCCCAGAAGACAGGCTTCTATTCAAACAGCAGTTTTTCTCTGTAAAACTGAAGTGGCATTTTGGGGGCAGAGAAACAAGTATCAGTTCTGTTGTTGTCTTGTGCAGTTATTTAAATTTTTTATCTTCTTTGCACTTTCATGTGCTGATTTCCTGTCTCTTGATCTGTCTTGCAAGCTCCTAGGGGCGAAGACTGTGTCCCAGACTGCCTCCTTCTCCTCCCTCCCCCATATACACCCTCTCCTCCTCCTACACGGACTATTCCAGCTCTTGGCTCATTTCTATGCAAATATAGGATGCCTAACAATTGTTTTGGGGACAAGAATATCTGATCCACAAAGGAGGCACACAAACAACAGTATTCTAGCAAGTGCATTCTGTCACTCAGCCCTTGCTCCAGTGCTCTGCAAACAGTTCCTGCAGAAATCATGGCAAAACTGGAACCTCCCACCCATTCAAGTGTCTGGAGGTACAGAAGGCAGGTTCAGCTGTGTTATCACGGCTCACTCCAGCTTTTCCCTGCTTATTAGGATATTTGAACCACCACACGCAAGACAGCAAAGGCAGGTCTTGCTATAATATTCCAATAACCTTTACTTTGAGAAATACTGGTCAAGTAGGGTTTTCTTTTTAAGACACTAGCAGTTGGATGCTGAATACTTATAAAGCACAAATGGTTCAAAAATAAAAATGGGCTGCTACTGCCAGTGCTTTTCACAAGAGACCTGAAACTCTTGGTCTTGGAGAAGAAAGAGGAAAAAGAGGAAGAAGAATGATGCAGTTAGGGGATGAGAAAGAGAGAATTGATGTGAGGGAAAGAGAGGGGAGGAGGGAAGAAGAAAAAGAGCAGAGAGAACACTGTATGAACCCCAAAGCCAGTACCATAACCCTGAGATGACATATTCTTGCTCCTTAAATATTCCTGTGAGCTTCCCCATAGCAAACAGTACAGACGTGAAGGGACACTGAGTGGAGTGAGACCAAGCTTACATTTGGATGAGGAGACCCATCTACCCCGTTTTGGCAGAAAGCACATCCAATGTCCCTCTGCTGGGGTCACTGATCCCTTAAGGAAATATACCATCAGTCTCAATTTCCATAGTTTGGTGACCTTATTGCCATAGCAACTTTAGTTTGACGTTGGGAGCAGCTCCCAAAGACTGCAACAAAAAAAGTGGTAGGAAGAAACCTTTTAAGGTTTCAAGGTCATCAAAGATGACCTTGCATGACATCAAGGCAGGAAGACAGAGAGGAAAGACAAAACACAGGGGCAGGGTGGACAGGGCTTGGGGACTTCCTCCCTGTTACGGGGGTGCTGGAGGCGGGGTGCTGCAGGAATGGTTAGTTGCTAGAAGTCTTCTGTGCTCATGTCCCTCTGTTAGATAATCATCTCCTTGTGACCTCTGCTCTAATCAGGAACTTTGCAATATGAATGTATGCTTAAAATCTTTTTGTTGTGGAAAAAATTAGGCAGAAATACACAGACGTGTTTATAAATTTCCTGCACACTTTGCACAAGATTACTGACATTCTTCCACACTTACTACGTCTCTGCTGCCTGTACCATCCCCCGCCCCCATGGCTTATTGCTTTCCTTACAGTTTCACGCGTTTCTTTACTTCCGGCCATCAGGCGAAGTCTGTACACGTGGAGATGCAGACACCACCTCATCAGCCCCTTCCATTGCCAGCTGGTCTTTTTTGCACTGGGCCTCCTGGGTGACCCCCACACCTGATGTTACCCAGCAATGTGAATGGATTTTACAGGGTGATTCTGGGACTCCTCTATGTAGATCATCCTTTCTGGAACTCCCTCGCTTTCTGGCTACTCTACCAGAGGCGAGCTCTGTGCTCTGACCCCTCAGGCAGCAAGATGCCTGTTGCTGGAGTCGCGGGTGCACTGGAAAGCATGCTCAGAGAAAGGCCGGAACCCACAAGCCTCACCAGTCACAGCCTCTGCCTCTCATGGGTAGAAACCCTGGGGTTTCTGGGAAGACATAGTCTTCCTATGTCTTCAGATAAACTAAAATCAGAGAGTCTACATGTGAGAGTTACTATCTGCAGGACTAAACTACTTGCTATTTCTAGAAGCCAGAGAGAAAGTTGTCAATCGTGTTCGACTCTTTGTGACCCCATGGACTGTATAGTCCACGGAATTCCCCAGGCCAGAATACTGGACTGCGTAGCCTTTCCCTTCTCCAGGGGATCTTCCCAACTCAGGGATCAAACCCAGGTCTCTCACATTGCGGCAGATTCTTTACCAGCTGAGCCACCAAGGAAGACCAAGAATCCTGGAGTGGGTAGCCCATCCCTATCCATGACCCAGGATCAACCGGGGTCTCCTGCATTGCAGGAGGATTCTTTACTGACTGAGCTATGAGGGAAGCCCTGAAGGCCACCTAATATACTTTTGGAACCTAAAGTATTTCATCTGGAATTTTAGCTTTAGTTTTACAAGCAGTGAACTTTCCAAGCTCACTTCTTTCCACTGGACTCATGTCTACATGGAGAAGCCAATGGCACCCCACTCCAGTACTCTTGCCTGGAAACTCCCATGGATGGAGGAGCCTGGTGGGCCGCAGCCCATGGGGTTGCTAAGAGTCAGACACGACTGAGCGACTTCACTTTCACTTTCATGCATTGGAGAAGGAAATGGTAACCCACTCCAGTGTTCTTGCCTGGAGAATCCCAGGGACGGGGGAGCCTGGTGGGCTGCCGTCTATGGGGTCGCACAGAGTTGGACATGACTGAAGCGACTTAGCAGCAGCAGCAGCAGGTCTACATAGATTTTTGCCTGTGGAGAAGTTTTTCTGGAAATGTGACTTCTTGGAACTGCAATTTCTTTTGCTGCTCTATCAAGTGACCACAAAAGTAGTGGCTTAAAACATACGAGTTCATCATCTTGCAGTGCTGACGGTCAGAAGGCAGCGTGGGTCCCACTAGGGTAGAATCACACACACAGATACGCACAGCATGCTGCTCTAACGCATCTAAAAATCTTTTAAGAAGTGTGCTCATAGACAAGTGATAACTAATTTTAATTGAATTTTCATTTAATCATGATACAGTTTTGATACAATTAATAGGACAAAGGATAGCTTTAAGTGGATTTATGATATTACTTGAAGACCATTTGGAAGAGGATATAGAGGAATGAATTCTCAAAAAAAAAAAAAAAAATCTCTGTGGCCCACGCATTTCCTTTTCTATTAGAGCACAGACCCCAGCACATGGCAGGTCACCTCTGTGAACCTGACCTTGTGTCTCTCGTGGAGATGTCTGAAGCAGGACAGACAGAAAATCCAGTGGATTTTTGACTGGACCTTTTTCTTCCCTAATCGATAAGATCTATAACTGAGAAGGGAGCAAAAGATTGACAGATGTGATTACTGGTGAGTGACAAGGAAATAATCTCAACTGGTGTCTAAACTTTGGATGTTGGCTCCTATGAAGATTTTTATTATTATTACGGTTTTTTTTTGCAATCTATTGTCACTAATTTTAGGGTTGCTTATTATAAGCAAAGCTTTACGCTTGGAGAACTTGACAAGTTGTATGTAAATCAAGTTTCTATCCACTGACTCATCTTAAGTACTCACAGAAGCCTCATTTGAAGTAAAGTTTCTCTAAAACAAACTGTTGTAAAACACTGACCTTACCCTTTGCTATTGGTTTGTTTGGTTTAGATAATCCCAGATCGGCAAAAGATGGGACCAAGTACTTCTGATTTATTTTAGCAAATCAGCTTTAAAAGGTAACCTTGATAAAATGGTCAGACAGACATCAATGGGAGGGGTAGGGGACAGTAGGCCATGCCACGATGACTTCTCTATCCCATGGTAATGACCTCAGAGGGTGTGGGCAGAGGTCTTCACTGTTTCCACAGGGACCTTCACCCCAGTGCACACTGGCTCAGCCCACCCCTGGAATCCACTTTAATCTTCTCACAGCTGACCCGTCTGCCTCCCTCGCGTTTGGATTTTTTCAATGAAGAGACTCCTCTAATGGCCCTGATTTGTTAATAATGGGTTTTGCGCAAAATAGAAATTGGTCCTGCAAAGGGGATGACCTCGTTTAATCTCCTTTGAGAGCCTGGCTGTGGCAGAGGCTTCCTCTGCAGCTTGTGCTCCCTTCACCGGGAGAGGTAATTACAGAAAAATCAAATCTATGGACTGTGTCGCATTGCCTTTTACCTGCACGATGCCGCAGGCGCTGGCTGCCGAGCGCTCACCCTTGTTTAGAAGATTCATGTTTATCTAATGGGAACTCAATATTATGGTCCGGGGAAGAGCCGGGGTGTTGCTAATGGCCCATCAGGGACGGCTCCTCCAGGGCTCCCAGGCTACGCTCCGGTGGCTCGAGACCACACGGTCCTCCCACACGGGCCCTCCTGCAGCGTCACTCATCCAAACTGTCCCCGCAGAGATGGATGTCACAGTGTCCCAACGGTGGGCAAGGTGGAGATACTCTCCAGAAAGGACTGTGCTCAAGGGGGACCCCACGCTGGGAGTTTGCCAGGCTGTGCCGAGTCTAGACCTCGCCCTCCGTCTGGATGTGGAGTGGACCCCTGCAGTGGGAGAGTGTCCCAGCCACAGCAAACCTGGTTGGTGTGTACTTCACAGAGCCACAGATCTCAGCACGCTACAGCCCTCTCTCCTCCAAGTTGCAGTTTAAGATAGGAGATGCGATGTAATCTGTGTTTTATACTGAGGCCACACCGTAGCATCATGTCATATAATACTGCAATAACATCAAAGAACCCACATGCATACTGGAACAAAGCTAAGGTAGCACTGTACTGTCCTGTAAGATATTCCATATTTTATACTGAGGCAATTCTGTAGCACCATGTCATATAATGCTGTCCTGTAATGTCATAGAATCACAGAATCCATGTTTATACTGAGGCAATACTAAGGCGACATACAATATTATATAATAAAATACTGTCCCAATATAGTTGAATCTACATTTATAATGAGGCAGTACTGAGACAAAGAAAGACTAGAGGACTTGGTCAAAATTATGTATATATATCTTCATGGTATTAACATATATTGTATATATTTCATATGGTATTAATATATATCACATATATTCATATGGTGTTAATATATTATGTATCTTTGTATGTTATTAATATATACCATATATGTATTTCACACATTATTAATATATATTTTTCATATGTCATTAATATATTATATATTTCACATGGTATTAATTTATATTATATATTCATTTGGTATTGGTATATTGTATATGTTCATATAGTATTAATATATAATCTTCATGTGGTATTAATATATATTATATATATCTTCATATGGTATTAATATAGATTATATATATATCTTCATATGGTAGAAAAGACCATATTTGAAAAGACCTTGAGCTGGGAAAGATTGAAGGCAGGAGAAGAAGGGGATGACAGAGGATGAGATGGTGGAATGGCATCATCAACTCAGTGGACATGAGTATGAGTGAACTCCAGGAGCTGGTGATGGACAGGAAGGCCTGGCGTGCTGCCGTCCACGGGGTTGCAAAGAGTCAGACACGACTGAGTGACTGAACTGACTGAACTGATCTTCATATGGTATTAATATATATTTTATATATATATACATATATATATCTTCATATGGTATTAATCAAGGTTCTCCAGAAAAACAAAATCAATAGGAGATATACTGGTCTGGTTTAAGAAATAAATATACATAAACCAGGAAATCGGAATCCCTTGCCTATCTATGACCTATCTAGAGAGTCATTTATTACAGAGAATTGGCTTACACAGTTGTGGAGTCAGACAAGTCCTGAAATCTGCAGGTGAGCCCACAAGCTGGAGGTCCAGCAGAGCTCTGCTGGTGGAGTAGTTGGAGTCCAAAGACCAGCATGTGGGAGACTCAGGAAGAGCCAGGTTTTCGGCTCAAGATCAAAGGCAGGAAAGCAGCCTACGGCCCAGGTCGAAGGCCAGTTCTCTTTACTGGAGAGAAAGTCCATCTTCTGTCTATTCCATCCTTCAGCTGACTGAACAAGGCCTGCCACGTGAGGGAGGGCCTCCACTTTAGTCTATTCAAACGTTAGCTCAGCTAGAAACTCCATGGCAGTCACACTCAGGATAATGCTAACCAGATATGTGGACCTGTGGACCGGGCAAGTTAACGCTAAACTAACCGCCACGTGGCCTCGCTCCCGATGGTGGTGAGCACCCTTGTGTGGCTGAGCCTCAGGGGGCAGGCAGCACCCTCTGTGAATGGGCCCCATCAGGGCAAGGTGAGACAGCACGTGTGACAGGAGTACAACAGCCTGGCACCTTGCGGAACCTCAAACAGTCCCGCTTCCAGGCCCTCACAGCCTCCTTCCCAGTCTGGCTCCTCCGGAGCCCGCTGGTTCCCTGCCTGTTTGAACACTGCCACATTTCCATTGGCGGCGTTTCAGGTGCACAGAGGCAGTCTCTCCGTCCTGCAAGTCTATGAGCTCCATTTCCCAGAAACAGAACCACACGGTACAGCTGGTGACAGTCGTGTCTGGAGGCTTCTGTGCACTGGAGGAAGTTATCCGATATCAATTTCTCTAGATGACCAATTAAACTTCCTCCCTGCTCAGGGGCTCTGGTTCCCCATTATTTCTACCTACCATTTGTTTCTTATGGACTCTGGGGGCAAATAGGGCCTCTGGGTCCAATGTCCTGATTCCTTGTGTAAGGACTGTGACCAGTCTTAAAACACCTGCTAGGGACGGAGGACAAAAGTCCAGAGGAATGGTGAACACCAGCCTTTCTGCCCACTTCTAACATAGACCAGAGAAGACCCACAGGGACACAGACCAGAGAGGGTCAGGGGACCTGAGACCCGCAGGGACACAGACCAGAGGAGCTCAAGGGACGTGGTGGCAGCAGGGAGCAGGGGCCCTGAGACTCGTGTATACACTGACTCAGGGCTGCAGAGGGTGTTCTTGGACCCTGCACTCCTCCTGCAAACAGGAGGCCTCAGCTGGTTTGCTGAAAAGGAAATGAACAAGAGCAGACACTTTACAGGCAGATTACAGATTGTTCATGACGGGATGACAGCAGAGGACCTTCCTCCTTTTTGAATATATGACAAGGCAGGAGCCGCAAGCAGGAAAACCTCCTCAAAAGAGGTGCAGTGAAAAGTGGAAGAGAAGATTGGATTCCCAGGGAAGTTAAGGGGCAGACAGAGGAGTGAAATGGGAAGAATGGAGACGTCTTCAGGAGGGGAGGAAGGGAGGCATGTGCGCCAAGTCCCCCGAAAGGCGTGCAGAGCTTGGTGAGTCAGACCTGGCACAGAGATCCCCGGGCACACGCACACCCCGGGGAACATCCCTGCTCGCTATGGGGCCTCTCTGCGTTAATCATACACGCATGGCACTTCCTGTTTAATCACTTGGCAATTATCTGGTTTATATCCTCCATTTTATCTCCTAAACAAGATTTGCCTCATCAGATCTTAAAATTGCATTTGACATGGTAACGAATAGTTGAATTATTTGTTCCCTACAAATGTCATTATTTACCATGTAATTTCCAGGAAGACACAGCTTCCGAGTGTCCACACAGGATTTACTGAGCCATTATCACACCCGCCACTGCTGGAGTGGCCGGTGAGGGCGTCCGCACGGAGGACCAGCGTGAGGATGTGTGGTGCTGGAAGTGGCTTTCTGAGAGATGTGGCTCCGCTTTATGAGCCTTGGGGAGAGCATTTAATTTCTCTTTGTGTCAGGGCCTCCATCCGGAAAATGAAAAACAGGAGAGAAGGAAGGTTGCAGGGATAATTAGAAAGAACAAAGCAGGGTTAGGAAGAGACACAGAGGCAGGGGTGGGAGATGCTGGTGGTTTTGGTACAATCGGCCCACCCACAGCTCGGGAGCGAGAAAAGACAGGATTCTTACACAGCCAAACGCACTGGGAGACCCCATTCCAGAGCCTCCCTGAGGAGAGAGGGGGGCTGCAGTAAGACCGTCTGGCCTTCAGGGCCAAGGAGAGGTGTGTCTGTTGAACATGGAGAAGGGCAGCAAGGCAGTCCCTTGCCAGTCCTGAGGTTCTTCACCTTTGAGGCAGGCTCAGTTTAGGGAACTTGCCTGGAGAATAAAAGAAAACATCACCAGCAAGGGTGCAGTGACTTAGCAAGCCGACACAAAGAGTAAGCTTTTTTTTTCCTTTTGTTTCCTTTTTACCAAGCTCGCCAGTGACCCCCTCTCCACCCTCGCAGTTGGTGCCCAGCTCTCATTCCCTTGGACCTGCGGCTGCCTTGACAGCTGGGCGCCCCTCCTCCGCTCCCCTCGTGCCCTCAGGGCTCTACTTTTACTGTTTCTCCCCCAGCCTCTCCATGTCCTTTGTGACCCCTGGCACACGATTGTAGACGTTTCTCTGGACACCCTTGGTGACTCCATCCAGGCATGGAGTTTGACCTTTGTGAGGAACACACCCCAGTCTGTCTACATCTTTCTGGCTCCATCTCGGCAGCTTCAGTTCAGTTCAGTTGCTCAGTCGTGTCTGACTCTTTGCGACCCCACGGACCGTACACGCCAGGCTTCCCTGTCTATCACCACCTCCCAGAGCTTGCTCAAACTCATGTCCATCGAGTCAGTGATGCCATCCAACCATCTCCTCCTCTGTTGTCCCCTTGTCCTGTCTTCAATCTTTCCCAGCATCAGGGTCTTTTCAAATGAGTCAGTTCTTCACATCAGGTGGCCAAAGTATTCGAGTTTCAGCTTCAGCATCAGTCCTTCCAATGAATATTCAGGATTGATTTCTTTTAGGATGGACTGGTTGGATCTCCTTGCAGTCCAAGGGACTCTCAAGAGTCTTCTCCAACACCACAGTTTAAAAGCATCAATTCTTCAGCCCTCAGCTTTCTTTATAGTCCAACTCTCACATCCATACGTGACTACTGGAAAAACCATAGCTTTGACTAGATGGACCTCCCGAGCCTAGAATCATCTATTAACTGTCTCCTGGAGCCCTACTTGGATGACAAGGGGACATCCCACACCCAGGATTTCCTGCATGAACCTCCATATCTCTGTCCCCATCCCCTATCCCCATCACATTCCAGGCCTCTTTTTAACTGGTGGAGTATTTTGGCTTGTTTCTCAAGAGAAAACGTGTGGTTTCAACTCCCCTTAGATCCAACCAGTCCATTCTGAAGGAGATTAACCCTGGGATTTCTTTGGAAGGAATGATGCTAAAACTGAAACTCCAGTACTTTGGCCACCTTATGCGAAGAGTTGACTCATTGGAAAAGACCCTGATGCTGGGAGGGATTAGGGGCAGGAGGAGAAGGGGACGACCGAGGATGAGATGGCTGGATGGCATCACGGACTCAATGGACATGAGTCTGAGTGAACTCCGGGAGTTGGTGATGGACAGGGAGGCCTGGCGTGCTGCGATTCATGGGGTTGCAAAGAGTCGGACACGACTGAGCGACTGAACTGAACTGAACTGACATTGTCAAGCAATCAGCAATCTTCACAGCTGTACCCTAAGGACATTCCCGGGGCCTCGTCCCCTCCCTACTCAGCTATGGGATGCTGTTGCTCTAGTCAGGACCCCCTCCTGCTCTTGCTTGACTTACGGTTTTTCCCACAAAACATTTCCAGGTCTCCCCTTCCCAGACTCTGGGGGTCCACGCTTCACTCTGAGCGGAAGCGAGTGTGCTCCCCAAAGGCCCCTGACAGCTCGTCCCGCACCCTCTGCCTCCGAGCTCGCCCCACGTCCTGCCCGCCCCGGGCCTCCACGCTCCCGTGTTTGTCTAACTCTCTCCCTGGCTTCCTGGCTCTCCTTCCTCAGCACCTCGCTGGACTGTTGACTGTGCCAGCAGGCTTTGCGCTGACTGAAAATGGCACCATGAGCCCCCCACCCTGTGTAGGCTAGTTCCTTCCTCTGCAGGGGTTTCTCACGGCCTTTATGTCCAAGGTAGGGTCTGAATTCTCTTTTCCTTTGTTGGTCGTTTCCTCTGGAATCGAAGCTCCCCAAGTGCAGGCTTTGGTGTGTGCTCTGTCCTGGAGCCGAGAACAGCACCAGACTCTGATCCGGAGCTGTCTGTTCAATAAGTTAAGGAAAAGTAAATTTAAAAAATGAAAACAAAGTCAATCACCCCGAAAGCCAAAGGCTAATTTGGGGGGAAATGGGATAAACCAGCAAGTGAACCCCAGCTTCTAGGAAGCAACCCTGACTCCATCTCGCTGCCTCCCCCCTCCACTCCCCTGGTGACATGTCTGGTCCTGCCATCAGCCTGCTCGCATGCCACTCTTAACTGGGGTGAGGGGTTCTCCAACTGATGCTCCTTTGATGGGATTTTCTCTGGAAGTACTAGCAACGTGACGGGAAAACTAAAGAGAAAAATGCAGAGAGCGACACGATCTCCTTTGCTCTCTGCACTCAGCAAATTGCTTGTAAAGAAGCGCTGTTTTCTTCTCTGTTCTCTGCATACTCGCAATTTCCTCTACTTGGAATGTTTGCTTTGGACAGGATTCCTTAGATGAGAAAACAACTCCTGTCATACACATACGTATTATATATGTATGTACATATATGTGTGTGTGTGTGTGTGTGTGTGTGTTTTACTTCAGTTATTAAAGCCTAAAGTAGTAGAGAAAGAATCAGGACTACGTCTGCCTCTCTCTCTCATTCTCTCTGTGTATTTTTAAGTTATTTTTAAGAAATGAGTCTCTTATTCCACCAGCAGCTGTAACTGTAAAACGCCTTTGATTTTTAACAATGTCACATTCAGGAAGACAAAGTCTTCAAACATATTCTATTTGGTTAGCAAACAGAAAGAGCTGTGAGATAGCATATTCTCTGCATACTCGCAATTTCCTCTACTTGGAATGTTTGCTATGGACAGGATTCCTTAGATGAGAAAACAACTCCTGTCATACACATACGTATTATATATGTATGTACATATATGTGTGTGTGTGTGTGTGTGTGTGTGTGTTTTACTTCAGTTATTAAAGCCTAAAGTAGTAGAGAAAGAATCAGGACTACGTCTGCCTCTCTCTCTCATTCTCTCTGTGTATTTTTAAGTTATTTTTAAGAAATGAGTCTCTTATTCCACCAGCAGCTGTAACTGTAAAACGCCTTTGATTTTTAACAATGTCACATTCAGGAAGACAAAGTCTTCAAACATATTCTATTTGGTTAGCAAACAGAAAGAGCTGTGAGATAGCATATAATGCAAACTATTTCCAAATTGGGTTCAGGAATTAGAGTGACAGAAGGAATGAATTCCAGGTTTGAAGAGCAAACATTAAATGTGGCAAGCTCATTGTCGGCTGACTCGATTAGATTAAATGCCGTATTTTTATGCACAGTTTAAATATTATGCTTCAGCTCTATTCTTCTGATTAAAGCTGTTTGCTTGACTGTGATGATTAAATAAGGGTTAATAAATATAACCTTTGTTTAATCTATAGTAACCAAAATTCTCTGTCTTCCTGTGTGGGAGAAATAGCAGCTGAAGATGGATTTGCAAGGCAAGGTAGATTTGTGAGGCAAGACTATTAGGCCCATAATTTTATGAATTTGAGGATTAGAAATATGATTTAACAGTAGGTATAATCTAAACTCTTTAACAATGATAGAACCATGAGAAAGTACAAAATTCTTTAGAGTACATTAAAGGATGATTTACTATGTTCTACATATACTAACTGAAGAAATCAGGTTTATAAAAACTTCACAATTCATTTTTGCAAAATAATGGATTCATCAAAGCAAAGAATAAGGATAGATGACTTGGACAGCAAGTTGTCGAAATTAAATTACATTTGGTCTTCTAATAACAAGGGATCTTTACTTTGCCTTTTTTTTTTTTGTACACAATTTCATTCTTTTTCAAGTGAAAAAAATTAATGGAATAATTTTTATGTAGAAAATAAGTCTCCACAAAGTTATTTGCACTTTGGAGGAAGATAACAGTTTCAATTAGAATGATGCTAACCCAGATTGCTAGTTCTAGAACTGACCCTGTTTCTTGGTTGTGATAACCTCACCATGCAACTTGCAGAAGTACGCTCAAGGCCTTATGGACATATGTTTGTCTGTGATAACTGCCTAGGAGAGGGCATGGCAGCCCATCAAGGAAGCCTATCCTTTGAGACGGGCCTGTTGAAATTCTCCAAATGCCCTCCTTCCATGAAATCACTCCTCTGTATCTAGAGGCTTGCTGCTCTAAGACTGGAAACACAAAAGACTCAGCTTCAAGTTCATTTTCATGTCAGGGAATGAAAGATCAAGGTTCACATGAAGAAGCAACTAGAAACGCTCCTGTTACTGCAAAATTAGCCTGCACAGCCTCTCTCTGAAAGGCCTCAGGGGAATTATTAGTAAAATAAAGTCAGACCTCTGGGCAATTCCAGCTGCATTTCAAGCCAGTCCCAAGAAGACAATCTCCTCCAGGCCGACCTGGAGATGGATGCAGGTGACTCTCTAAGAAGAGTTTCACTGCAAACAAGTCATTTTTGCAGGTGTTATTTTCCACCTATGGAATTTATTGCATATGCTTATATGGTTGTTCTCCTTTTTTCTTTCATTTATTCTTTTTCTTTTCTTCTTATTTCTTATTTTATATAATTTGCTATTTTCCTCTTGTGAGCTTCCCCCTCTTTCTCTTCCTTGAGAGAAACATGTCATAAGGCCTTGAGTGTACTTCTGCAAGTTGCATGGTGAGGTTATCACAGCCAAGAAATAGGGTCAGTTCTAGAACTAGCAATCTGGGTTAGCATCATTCTAACTGAAACTATTGTCTTCCCCCAAAGTGCAAATAACTTTATGGAGACTTATTTTCTACATAAAAATTATTCCGTTAATTTTTTTCACTTGAATAAGAATGAAATTGTGTTTAAAAAAAAGCAAAGATCATTTGTTATTATATCATTATATTATATTCTATCACTTGAACTTGCTACTTTATCTTTTCCTTTTGTCTTAGCATCTTTATTCATTTTTGTTTAATTTGATGGTTTTGTTAAATCTTCCTTTGAGTGATCTAAATTACACTTAGAGAGAGGCAGGGTATACACAGATGACAAAATATCTATTTGTCTTTCCAGAATTACTATTGAAGAAGTAAAGTTTCCTTGTATACTGAACACATGCAAATATCATTATTTCTAAAGCCAAATTTTCAAATTTAGCACTAGTAAATTTGGTAATGGACACATTTTATCCATACATTGTTATATATGAGTAAATTAGAAGTAAGCTTGCTGATAGTCTACTATTAATTGGAATGCAGGAAATAAATAAAAATCAATACTTAGACTAAAATTGCCATCATTATCATGCACTAGCATTTCATTCTGGAGCACCTAGAAGCTATTTAAATGATAACTTCATAGCTTGACACGGCTTAGCAGCCACTGAAATATCATTATTTGTCTTTTTTTCATCATATGCTGATTGCATTCATTACTTATGAATCTCAACTGAAGAAGTGAGTTTTGATTTAAAAAAAGAATTTAATTAAGGTGTAGACTTGCAACAATTGCGGTGGATTAAAGAAGCAATAAAATCTTGCATTGTTCTTTTAAAGCCTGAATAAAGAGAAAAATGTATCTCAATCAGTTAATCATTTTTATAAAACTTCTAAATGCCTTGAAGCTTAAGAAATTGGCAATTCAAAAATAAGTGCAGACATATATGAGAATATATTTTATTTAGATTGGAGAAAAGAAATTGCCATTAATTGAAGTTGCTTTTGGCTCTGAAAATGAGAATTACCCGGATATATGAACAGAATTTGATAAATATAGTCAAAGGTTTTATCTACCTGGTAAAATGATTGCTTTCTTTTTTTTTTTTATCAACAAGTCCAAGTACTTAGCTGCCTAGTAGGTATAAAAATTTAATTCTGAAGAAAACACATGTAACGAACACTGAAAAGAAAGAAATAAAACATGACCCAATCATAGAATTTCAAGGATTGATTAATTTTGTGATTTGCTTGTTTCTTTCTGTTTATTGTGACACTTTGCTTCTAAAATGTTTCCAATGGAGTAGGGAACCCTTGTGGGGAACGTCAGTTGGAACAGCTACTGTGGAGACCAATGTGAAGGCTCCTCAAAAAATTAAAAATAAGACTACCACATGATCCAGCAATTCCACTCCTGGATATTTATCTGAAGAAAAAAACTAACTTGAAAAAATATATGCACCTCAGCGTTTGCAGTCACTCTGTTTGTGATAGCCAAGACATGGAAACAACCTAAGTGTCCATCAATAGATGATAAGAATATATGTACATATATCACCATATAATTGATAGATTATTACTCAGATGTAATGATGAATTCATTTCAGAATGAAATCTTGCCATTTGGGAAAACATGGATGGACTTAGAGGGTATTATGCTAAGTGAAACAAGTCAGGCAGAGGAAGAGAAAGAAAAACGCCCTCTGATTTTATTTACAGATAGAATCTAAAAAGTGAAATACACGAACGCACATGACCCAACAGAAACAGATCATAGGTGCAGAGAACAAACTGATGGTGGCCAGAGAGGAGAAGAGTGGAGGTTGAGGGCAGCAGGTGAGCAGATGGAGAGGTGAAGTCTCTAGCTGCAAAATGAATCAGTCCCAAGGAGGTACTGCGCCACATAGGGTATACAGTCAGTAACAGTGGTGACAGGTGGCTACCAGACTCCCTTGATGGTTGTCATGTAAAGTGTATAAATCTGAATCAGTATGTTGTATTTCTGAAACCAATATAATATTGTCTATCAATCAGGCTTCAAGAAAAAAATTTAAAAATAAAATAGTTCCAATAATCCTGCTTTCTGGAATTCTTTCCTGTGGTATCCTTTCCCCTAGGCTGGGGATGCCAGACCTATTGATTTGTTTCTGAAGAATAGACTAATGGCAAAAGTGATGGGCTTGGGGAATTCCCTGGTGGTCCCGTGGTTAGTACTTGGTAATTTCACTGCCAGGGCCTCAGATTCGATCCCTAGTCAGGGAATTAAGATCCTGCAAGCTGCAGGCATGGCCAAAGAAACAAAAGTGATGAGATGTGACATCTCAGATTGACTTCTATTGTGCTTACCCATTCTCTTTTGCCCTCTTTCATTTTCTGAGGAAGCAAGATGTTATTTACTATAGGATCCAGCAATCACACTCCTTGATATTTACCCAAAAAGTCAGAAAACTTATGTCCACACAAACACCTGTGTGTGGATGTTTATATCAGCTCTACTCATAATTGCCAAAACCAGAAAGACACCAAGATGTCCTTTAGTAGGTGATGAATAAATAAACTGTGATCCTTCGAGACAATGGGATATTCAGTTCAGTTCAATTCAGTCGCTCAGTCGTGTCCGACTCTTTGCGACCCCATGAATCGCAGCATGCCAGGCCTCCCTGTCCATCACCAACTCCTGGAGTTCACCCAGACTCACATCCATTGAGTCAGTGATGCCCAGTAGCATATTGGGCACCTACTGACCGGGGGAGTTCCTCTTTCAGTATCCTATCATTTTGCCTTTTCATACTATTCATGGGGTTCTCAAGGCAAGAATACTGAAGTGGTTTGCCATTCCCTTCCCTAATGGACCACATTATGTCAGACCTCTCCACCATGCCCGTCCGTCTTGGGTAGCCCCACAGGACATGGCTTAGTTTCATTGAGTTAGACAAGGCTGTGATCCTAGTGTGATTAGATTGACTATTCAATGCTAAAAAGAAATGAATTATTAAACCATGAAAAACATGGACGAAAGGTAAATATATATTACTAAGTGAGAAAAGCTATTCTGAAAGTGCTATGTACTATATGATTCCAACTTCTCAGCATCTTGGAAAAGGTAAAATTATGCAGACAGTAAAAAAGTCGCTGGTTATCAGGTTTTAAATGAGAAGGTGGGATGAACAGGTGGAACACAGAGGATATTTAGGGCAGTGAAACCTCTCTGGATGACATTGTAATGAAGGATATGATTATGTGTGTGTGTCTGCATGTGCATGCTCAATCGTGTCCGACTCTTTGTGACCCCATCGACAGTAGCCCACCAGGCTCCTTTGTCCATGGGGTTTCCCAGGCAAGAATAGTGAAGTGGGTTGCCATTTTCTACTTCAGGGGATCTTTGTGACCCAGGGATCAAGTCACATTTGTCCAAACCCATAGGACCCCAAGGGTGAACCCTAAGGTACACTCTGGACTCTGGGTGATGATGACATGTCAGTGTGGGTTCATCAGTTGTAACAAATGTCCCATCTGCTGGGGATGTTGATGGCGGGGGGCTGTGCCTATGGGCACAGTGGGTGTGTGATATATCTCTGCACCTTCCTCTCGATTTTGCTCTGAACCCAAGACTGCTTTAAAAAATAAGATATTTGTTAAAGTCACCTATTTCATTTTATTTTTAAAGTCACCAAGTTGTGAGCTGTCCTTAGGGGCAGCTCACCTGCAAAGTGATATAACAGTATCACACACAGAAGGACATTGGTTCTGTAGGAGTTATGACCTTATGAATACACCACTGAAGCTTAAAAACAAATAATGTCATTGTTAAAGCCATGACATCTCTTGGTAGAATAAAAATAGTAACATAAGCTACTTACGTTCAGACTGAAGGATTAGTCTCACCAACTGCCAAATGTTGCTCTTTGCAATATTACAATTAAATGCTCATTTTTCCTTTAACTGTTAGCAGCTTTCAAAAATTAAAAAAGATGTATACATATACACACACACACATATATCATGGGAGAAAAATGTAAACACTAAAAATAATTACATGGTAACCATCTGTCTTTTTCTCCACAAGTTAGAGAACAACTTGGTTTTTTGAAAGTATAACATTTCAGAAAATCACACTGAATACCATTGCTTCAGGGAAACATAGGGTCAGAAATCGGAGAAGGCAATGGCACCCCACTCCAGTACTCTTGCCTGGAAAATCCCATGGATGGAGGAGCCTGGTAGGCTGCAGTCCATGAGGTCGCTAAGAGTCAGGCACGACTGAGCAACTTCACTTTTACTTTTCACTTTCATGCACTGGAGAAGGAAATGGCAACCCACTCCGGTGTTCTTGCCTGGAGAATCCCAGGGATGAGGGAGCCTAGTGGGCTGTCGTCTCTGGGGTCGCACAGAGTCGGACACGACTGAAGCGACTTAGCAGCAGTAGCAGCAGCAGGGTCAGAATTAAGTTTGTATAAAGAATGCAAAAAATTCTCCAAACAAAGGGGTCATTTGAAGTAAAGCCTCAGCAGCTACAGTCAGTTTACTCTCTTAACTGAGGTCTCTAGTTTCAGCATTTACATTTTGCATAATGCTAAACATAAAATCCGCCCCGACATCATTTAATTTCATTCTCTGAGTTTGGGGAGCAGGATAGACAGTCTTTGCAGGTGAAGTCTTTGCATCTCAGAAGCCCTGCTGACGGCTCAGTTCATGCAGCTGCTGTAGAAGCAGAAGGAAGGGCTGGCATTGGTGTTTTCTGACATCACATCTAGGAATGACACCACATGGCTCCTGTGTTTAAGCAGTACAGACTAGAATCTTCTGGCTCGCTAAAATAAAAGTATTGATTTTTAAAAAGTGAGATAAAATGGGAAAATAATGGAAGTCGGATAAAACGCTACCTATCTAGAAAAATCCAATGGGCTCTCATATGTTTGCCCTTATGGCTTCCATCCTGTGTTCAGCAGCTTTGATTGGGTGATGGATGACCCAAGGGTGAGGGTTAGAGATGAGAAGTCAGCGTGAAGTTTCCCTCCCCACCAGCACTGGGCTGTCACAGGCTGTTGCCCGGTGGTGGCTCCACAAGGTAGGAGGGACCCAGCAGGAAGCATCTTCCTCACTGCCTGGCCCACGGTTCCTTGTGCAGCTCTGTGCACCCTTTGGGTTCTCAATACATATTAACCGAATTGAATTTACACACTGCTCGTTTCACAAATAGGGTAAGTGACAATTAACAGCTTCACAGCAGCCCCAGCAACTGACTTGAATAAAGAAATCTGTGTCTATCTATCTGTCATGCCTTGAATTGGTCCAATGGGAGTGTCTTGCTGTGGAAAAATTCATAATTGGGGGAGAATCCTTTAGCAGGTACCGCTACTTGCTCCAGCCTTCTCATTTTCCTCTTAGTAGCAAGTGTTTGCAAGAATCCCTTAAAGATCTAACGATTTCTCACCTTTTCCTAATTCATTCTGACAGCAAGACAAGGTGAAACAGACATAGCAGCACCATAAATTAAGAGTCGTAAGGTGATGCCGTGCACTTGGCGTGCAGAACAGGCTCTGAGGCCAGGGATCTCGCTGGTTCATGCGCGGCGGTGACAGCGGCTTTCTCTCGTCTTACTTTGATTTATATCTTTCTACAAATGAAGCAGAGGATGAAATACAGGCTATCTCTGACTGTGACACACCTACATTTTATAAGGACAGTTTTCAATCTGGGGCAGCCAGAGTGTCCCTACCCACCAAAAAGGAAACTGACTGGGCTTATAAAAATGTCACATGTGGGAATATTACAAAAACTGTATCAAGAAGGTTTTGAAAATTCCATGAATATTGCCTAGTCCATCATTACTAAATTTCCTAAATTTGGTTTCCTTTTACGTTGTTGAAAATCAGACTTCTTTCCCATCAAACCCTCAAACTTTCTAAACTTTCTAAAGGTAGCTATGTTATCTTTTCCCTTCATTAGCTGATAGACATGCCTTGTGAAAAGTGATCAAGAGTTAACAAATGCTTTGTCTTAATATTATAGGTTTATAATGCATATTAATATGCTAAAGTGTCTGAAAAGTTTGGCAGTAAAGAAAAGTTAAATTACGTCTGTAACATCTGAACAGAACATACTTTATCATGAAAAGTACATGATTATTTTGTAAAACTGTGATCTGCCCATTTGGGAAATATTTTCTAGGTCTGAAAGCCTGGTAGGCTGCAGTCCATTGGGTCGCTAAGAGTCGGACACAACTGAGCAACTTCACTTTCACTTTTCACTTTCATACATTGGAGAAGGAAATGGCAACCCTCTCCAGTGTTCTTGCCTGGGGAATCCCAGGGACGGGGGAGCCTGGTGGGCTGCCGTCTATGGGGTTACACAGAGTCGGACACGACTAAAGCGACTTAGCAGCAGCAGCATTCGTTGTATATGGAGCACTAAGCACTAATTCAGCAGCTTTCTGGTTTCACCCTGGAAATGGACAACTCTAAGTGTTCAGGTGAATTTTCCATTACCAGATCCTGTTTATCTATTTACATCCACATCGGGTATCTCCTATACTATTCCTTATTAGGGAAATAGGAATATGTGTACTTGAGGACATATTCTGACATTTTCAGCTCTTCCTTCCACCCCTGAACAGTTCTAAAGAAGAGGCACTGATTTTTAATAAGACGTCTTTCAAAATATAAGGTTGTTGAAACCTCAAAGGAAGGTCTTAAGGACAGATACTCTGCATTTTGCTTCCTTGCCCTGACATGTAAGAGAAAGAAGGCCTAGCTATTACTTCTATGTGGAATCTAAATGGTACAAATGAGCTTATTTACAAAGCAGATATAGAGTCCCAGATGTAAGAAACAAACCTACGGTTACCATCGGGAGCTTTAGGGGTGAGGGACAAATTGGGAGATTGGATTGACCTATACACACTACTGTGTGTAAAATAGGTAACTAATAAGGATCTACTGTATAGCATGGGCTTCCCAGGGGCTCAGTGGTAAAGAATCCACCTGCCAATGCAGGAAATGCAGGAGACGTGGGTTCAATCCCTGGGTTGGAAGATCCCCTGGAATAGGAAATGGCAGCCCACTCCAGTACCCTTGCCTAGAAAATTCCAAGACAGAGGAACCTGGCAGGCCACAGTCCATGAGGTCTCAAAGAGTTGGGCACAACTGAGAAATTGAGCACTCACATTCGCATAGCACAAGAACTCTGTTCAATGCTCTGTAATGGCCTACGTTGGGAAAGAACCTAAAAAAGAGTGGATATATGTGTATGGATAATGATTTACTTTGCTGTACCATGGGGGTGTCAGCAAAGACTTTTCAGAGGAAACGATGATTCACTTAAGTGTTGACTGATGAGGGTGATATCTAGAAAAAAGAGGGAGAGTGAGTGTTCCAAGCAAAGGAGAAAAGGATCAAGGACGTGGAGGCCCAGGAGAGCATGAATCTTCTTTTGGAAAAATCTCATATTTCCAGGCACATGGTGGGACCTGCTACCAGATTAGGGGGTTGAGGATGCAGGATAAGGGGTGAAGAGTGGAGAAGCTTGCAGGACTCAAGAGAAGAAGAGTCTCTTCAGACCCGCACTTTAGAAAAACAGTTTCAGGCCTCTGAATGTTAAAGAAAGTAAAAATTAATAAAAACAAGATTAAGGGAAGGCAATATCCTCTCAAAGGTAAATTGAGAGGAAATTACAAAACAGAGAAATCACCCATATTCTAGTGAGATCCATCCACTAAATTAAGTGAGAATATTTGTGTAAGATTGAAGGAGGATAAGGGGGTGACAGAGTTGGATGGCATCACCGAATTAATGGACATGAGTTTGAGTAAGCTCCAGGAGTTGATGATGGACAGGGAAGCCTGGTGTGCTGCAGTCCATGGAGTGTCAAAGAGTCAGACATGACTGAGAGACTGAACTGAATATTTGCATAAAATATTATCTTTAGGTGTCACTCTGGCAGATCAGAGAACTTGGGCTTGTCAGTCTGCATTTCTCATGGGACTGTGAGAGTGACCACCTCATGGGACCCCTCTCTTTGGTACTCAGTGTTTGCAAAGGGTTTGGTCCCTGGAGAGGAGAGTTTACCAGCCTCCAGGGGACCAACTTGCTTCTCCTACTTGAAAGTTCAAACCCTGGACCTCAGTGTGAAACAAAAGATTTACAGAATCACTTAGTTTCTTTAATGTAAAATAGGGGTGATTGGGATTTGAGAATAGTAATAATTCTGAAGGTTGGATGAAGTAGTGAAAGTGAAAGTTGCTCAGCCATACATGAGCATGTCTGGCTCTGTGACCCCATGGACTATACAGCCCATGGGATTCTCCAGGCCAGAATACTGGAGTGGGTAGCCTTTCCCTTCTCCAGGGGATCTTCCCAACCCAGGGATCAAACCCAGGTCTCCCACATTGCAGGTGGATTTTTTTACCAGCTGAGCCACAGGGGAAGCCCAAGAATACTGGGAATGGGTAGCCTATCCCTTTTCCAGCAGATCTTCCTGACCCAGGAATTGAATCGGGGTCTCCTGAATTGCGGCAGATTCTTTACCAACTGAGCTATCAACTTGTGAGAAACCCTGAGAACAATGCCTGACACAGTAAGAGCTCAGTGAATAGTTAATCGCGATTAGTAGTAATAATATCACCATCACAAAGAAACACAATAAAAAGCAAATAACATTATATATTAATATTCTGTCTTAAAAATCTCATCGACTGAAACACAATGACTTTTCCCTTTGTCCTACCTTTGCATGGGCCTTAGTGATGTCCAGTCTTTACAGCTGACATCTTTATTCTAATTACATAATTTCTACAAAGATTCTCTACAAAGTGATGAAGGAAATTGAATACAAGGAAAGGTAAGGTGAGAGGCACCTGCCATTGACTGAAAACAATGTTTTTCACATTAATAACGAAGAGCATCCAAGGAGTTCCACCCTCCACTTTAGAAAGTTTGTTAAAATCATGATGTGCTTGTAGCATCTTAAGCAATTTCAAATAACTGTCTCTGAAAAATCACCAGGCAGCTGCCTGTGATGTTTGTGTCTGGCCAAAGGGAACTGACTTCAATGGGCCCTGACACAGCAGGAGCAAACTGTCACCTTTAAAGAAAAGGTATTCTAAGTGACACACTGAGAGTGTCAGCGATGTGCTGCGGTTGTTTGTGCTTGTCAGGAAACAAGCAAGCCCCACATCTGTTTCTTCCTGATACAACGGATTACAGAGTATATTGACAGCATATAGATAAACAATCCACCTGGTTTGGTCTTCTTAAATAAAAGCAGTAGATGTCTAGCTAGGATATTTTTTCCAAGGGTCAATGAGAACAAGTCTATTGTTAATGTAAAGAATACAGTATTGTAAAGCAAAACAAACTAAAAAATTAAAAATTAAAAAAAAAGAAACTATGCATTTATTAGATTGTAAAACCCACGGTCTCTGCTGTTCTGTGTGTGTAAATCTGATTGCTTAGTAACAACTACTGGAAACACGATATTCCTGTGTGGTGTGTGACACACACCTGATAAGCAGAAATTCCCGCCCAGGTCCTTATCCTGGGGAGTAGGAAGGGCTGTTGGCATCTTCGGTCACCACCACTTTCTCACAGATGTTCTGTGTCTGTCTTTGGAGGAGGGTTTTATCTCCAGGTGCTTCTGGATTTAAGGGAGCAGAAAGCCATTGGTCTTTCTGTGGACTTGAAAACCCACAGTGTAAAGAGATGTCTGGGTTCATTCTTCCAGTCAACCAATTCTCGCCTGCCTGCCTGCTGTGTCTCAGGCACCTATTTTCTGACAAACAAATAATTCCAGACAAAATGTGAAATAGAAAGACCTTCAGTAAATTGTACATTTTGAGTTACTCCACCCAACACAGTTTAAAGGTTATGGAGAACATTTTCAAGGCTGATTTCATGACATATGTTTATGTTGCAAGCACTATGAGTGAAACTTGGCTTGAATTACTATGAATAGATATAGACAGCTCAGACAAAATCATTAATCAGGGTCAACAAGTTATTTCTTGTACAGATAACCATTTACATACCACTGAGAAATCTAAATCTGTAATATATTTTATATATTCTAAATAATTAGAGGTTGAGTAAAAGGCCTTGGTTCTACTATCCAGTAAGAACAATAATACTCCAAATATGTGGTAAATTAGACATAGCAAGGGTCAATGAAGGAGTTTCAATGAAAGAGTCTTGATGACAAGATAATTTGTCTCTTAAATTTAATAGGCTTTGAAACTTGATTAAGGGCCTCAGAAGCCTACCTGGACCCACCAACCTTATTTTAGTCCATGATTAAATCACATTACTGAAAAGACCTCAGAAAAGGCCCCTTGATGGGAAGCTATCCAATGTGTCATCAGAAAGATGCATCCCAACCCTCTTGAAAATGTTTTCTCAAAACCCTCAGAGATATTTTTCCGAAATAGGCAAAAATTGTAATTATGTGCCTTTTCTCCAAAATTATAGATGATATACCAATTTTCCCTCAAATTTTAGGCCAGCTTTATTCTTAATAATGACAATCTTTTGTGTCAAATATCCTACAGAAAAGCAGAAAAAGTTAAGCAACAACTGTTCTGTTCTCTGTCATCAACACATACTGTTTCTTAACTGACACCTTGGCTAAGAAAATGTCAGAATTATGTGTGGCATTTGCTAGTCAAATAATCAGTTTTTGGCATTTTAGAGAGACCAAACTACTAAACAGATAAACAACCCAGAATTTTAATTAATATTTAATTTTTGATTAGCATTTAATTTAAATAACACAATTTAAAATGCCTTTTAAAGCCTTGGTTATAATATCACTTTAAAATTCACAGGGTGACAGTTTTGATTCTTGGAAGAACAACTTACAACTCACAAATTATGAGGCAAAGCTGCCCATTTATATGGTCCTTTTTGTCCTATAATTAAACCCACGTGCACATAAAGCTGTAGACCCCTGCTTTCTGCTCACATTTACTGGAGGATGGATCCTCTTCTCATAAACACATTTTGGGGTAACTTGTCCCCACTCCTAGCCTCTATGGGAGAAGCAGGTCCATGTGGCCAGTGGGCTCTATTGCGACCCCTCCCAGTGATGGGGCTGAAACAAACCAGTAGGGGAAGTGGGGCTGGACCTTCCTCACCTCTTCTGAAAACTGGAACTTTGCAACATATATATTAAGGTGCGCGGAAGTAATGAATGAAAGGGCCCTTAGAATTGCACTCACCTGCTCACGGAGCCTTGTGTGCTACAGTGCACGGGGTCGCAAAGAGTTGGATAGGACCTAGTGACTGGACAGCAACAGCAATGTGCCAAAGAGGAGCAGAGAGCAGGAGAGGAAAGCTGACTGGTCCCGGCATAGTCAGGACCCCAGGCAGCAGCTCCTGCGGCACTGTTCCCCCCCACTCCCAGGCTGCTGTGCCCCACCAAGTCTTCTTTACAGAGGAGGCCCCAGCTTCCCCACCCACATCCCACAGCAGCTGCTGAGCTATTATTTCATACTTCAAAATGATGACAAACCCTAAGAAGAAGTGTCCTCCTTTATGCCAATAATACAGTCTAGTTGTTGTTTTCAGGAGATGGCTCAAGAAGTGTTTGGCCAAACCTGCTGGCCAAATGCTGTCAGACACAGCAGCTCAGTGTGAGCTACACGTGGGCTGTAAAGGCTGCATGTCTGGGCACCTGAATGGGCAACAAGGGGAGGCTTAAGGCAACACCTGCAGTCCCTAATGTATCTGGGGATGCCTTCAGAAGTTTGCTCATCCCCAAAGGTCTATGCATACGAAGTTCTATCAACACCAAAATCCAACCAGGGCCACACTTTGTAAAGTGACAATCAATTAGTGCTTTTTGTCGTGGGAGGAGGGAAACCATCTCTTTCAGTAAGAATCCTCAGTGTTGATGGCGACGCAAGAAGCATTCCGATTGACTTCTGGGGCGATAGAAATTGCTCCCTCTTTTTGTAAAAAAATTCAATTTGTATCAAAGGCTTCAACTTTTCCAATGACTTAACCCAGGAATTTTACATGGACATTGAATACATTTAATACAAGGGCATATTTCCAGATTTAGAACAGAAATTGTATACCAAGATGTTCACTGTATATCATTCCTTCATTCAAGTAGGAACAAGAAATAGGAATAGGATTACAGATTATGTAATTTTAATGGTTATTTGGAAGAATTTCTAACTACATGGGATACTGCTTATTATATAAATTATTAGGGAAAACAAAATACAATACTTCATGAACAATAGCCTCATTTACAATATTGGTAATAAAAAGGGAATTCTCCAGAAAGACAATACCAGTCATTTCTGGGTTTCAGGTTATGGGACAAATTTATTTTCACACAAACACACACACACATCATGTACATATATGTATATTTATTCCAAATGTCTGAAAGTGAGCATGTATTTATTTTAGAAATAAACATATATATTTAACAAAATAGCTTCTTTTGTCAGGTAAAATTCATCACTGCTGAGAGTATCATTGGGAATTTCATGCTTCATCCTAATATTTATACAAACACTAGAATCTACCCAGAGCTTTTTTTTTTTTCTCATGAAACAAAAATTCATTATGGGTACTCCATTAGCCAAAGTCCACGCAGGTGGCTCCAACCTACACTAAGGCAAAGATGCTATTCTGCCTCTTCCTTGTGGTCAGGACTAGTCATTTACAGCTCATGAGAAATCCCAAGTATGTGTAAAGTACACTTCCTTCAGCAGTTTGATTTAACTATTTGCTGACTGACTTCTGCTAAGACATAGAATCTCTGAGAGGGATCATAGGAGATACAATCAGTTCTCCTTTCTCTGGATCCTCCAAGTTCCTGATAAGTAACTTTACTGTCTTGAATCAGATTACTAGAACTTCAAAATATTCTCTAAGGTTCTTAAAGAAGTTATTTATTCAAACATTTAGTCCACTCAGTTGCATATGTTCTTTAATTGCTGGTTTGGGAAATGATTTTATAGAACTCACATCAGTCAGCTTTTTTGTCCCAGCAGTTTTGAAAACTCATTGTATTTTATTTTTTAACATCTTTTTAGTTGAGAGTGGTGGTCCTCTCTAGGAACAAAGTAAAACAACAGTTGCCAAGATGGGATTTTTTTTCCCTCTCTAATATATAGTGGAGTTATATGGACACTGTCTTTGTTAGATTTTCCTGGAAAACAAAATAAAATAGCTACTTTGAAAATGCTTCAGAAAATAGGTTTCAGCTAAGAAATGGGGTAATCTGTGAATCACACATATTTGTGTGGTTCAAGAATATGTCCCAAAGCTGACAATGGTGACTATAAACAAAGAATCTGTCAGACTATACACACATTTCATTTATTTATCTTCTAACAATTATTTCTTATTTGCATTTATTAGCTGACATTTAACTGTAGCCAATTGCAGGAATGTTGCTTGTAGAAATAACAGAATGGTATTTACAAGAGTAGTTTTAAAAATTGCGAAGTGTTTGGGTCAATAACTAAAAAAAAAATTCCTGTCATTCTTTTGTATGCTAAAAGGTCTGGATATGTTATATTATACTTTCTCTCTACCTAGCCCATAATAAATATTATGGCCAGAGGCAATGCACTCAGCATCCTTTCCATCCATTTTCCGGAAATATTTCTCTGTAATGACTGGGCATGTGAATAATGATTATGTGTCACAAACATTCCCTCTTGTTAGTCTTACAAGCATCCTGGGAGATGTGTGAGCTCGGAAATAGGATTATCATTTGTTTTCGTGATATTTTAAACTTGTGATCTATTTCTTCAATAGAACGTGAACTGTCAAATGCTAATTGTTACTTGAAGTTGTTTCTTTCTGTGAAATAAACCCTCCAGTATTCCTTTCCCTCCTCTCTTACTTATAAGTGTGAACACACACTTGCAGAATAATGAGGCTTTGTTGTCATAGGAAACTATTAAATCATGTATTTTTTACTTCCTAGGTTAAAGAAGAAAGAATAGATGTGTGAGGAAAAAACTGCACGAACAACCCTGGGACTATATTAGTTGATTTTTAAGTCAGAAACTTCTGAGATGGTTTTCCACCTGAAAGTGGACAGAGTACTATTCTAGAGAATTTGCATAGCTCACCCTTACTGAATTCTTAACTCTGCCTGATGTCTTCAACCACAAATTGCATTGCAATGCAAGGCTGTCTACTGTGTGAGAATACCTTGGAAATCTCACTGAACATCACAGGAGGCTGTAAGTTCTGACTAAATTGCAATTGTAATCCTGTCAGATCTTAGAGAAACATATTCCATTTTATTTAGTAATCCCTCAAACATACCAGGGTGTTCATTGGAAGGACTGATGTTGAAGCTGAAACTCCAATACTTTGGCCACCTGAAGCGAAGAGCTGACTCATTTGAAAACACCCTGATGCTGGGAAAGATTGAAGACAGGAGGAGAAGGGGACGACAGAAGATGAGATGGTTGGATGGCATCACTAACTCAAAGGATGCGGGTTTGGGTGGACTCTGGGAGTTGATGATGGACAGGGAGGCCTGGCGTGCTGCCATTCATGGGGTCACAAAGAGTC
This sequence comes from Aepyceros melampus, assembly GCA_006408695.1. NCBI lineage: Eukaryota > Metazoa > Chordata > Mammalia > Artiodactyla > Bovidae > Aepyceros > Aepyceros melampus. Next base: position 136,820 of record SJXQ01002687.1, read on the forward strand.
GGACATGACTGAGCAACTGAACTGAACTGAACTGAAACATACCAGACTAATAATGAACTTTTAAGCTCAATATACATTAAAAATATCAAAAATTTCAAGTATTTTGAAATTATTTAACATGGGCTTCCCCAGTGGCTCAGTAGTAAAGAATCCACCTGATAATGCAGGATATGCAAGTTTGATCCGTGGGTCGGGAAGATCCCCTGGAGAAGGGAAGGGCAACCTACTCCAGTATTCTTGCCTGGAGAATCCCACGGACAGAGGAGCCTGGTAGGCCACATACAGTCCGTGGGGTCACAAACACTCAGATACCACTGAGCGACAAAACAACAACAGTTTAATGTAACGATCTTTGAAGAACTGTGTATACATCAAAGGCATGTATAGAAGCTATTTTCAAAAGCTGATCTTAACCTAAGAGGCATATTTCACTTTTCTAAGAATCAGTCTACGTTCTGTGGCATTCCCCACCCCTGGTGCCTGCAGGGCCCTGAAAGTAACATGGGGAGAAATTGTACCAGACACAAGTGTCTGTGTGCAGATATTGTCCTGGGGGAACAGGCACACTGGGGAGATGCATTTCACCTGAACAACTAATCAACCCCTCAGATTTTACCTCTGGAGGAGAAGGGGCCCACTGTGGTTGGACTTTTGAAGAGAAGCCAGAAATTTTTCCCTATGAAAATGGAAATGGTTGGTTTCATTTTGTAGAACATCTGATGTTCTAAACAAAGCCTGTCTCCATGTCTCACTTGAATACTGGCCTTTAGCTTGCAACATTTCACCAGCTAAGGTGAATAAAGTCCTAATTTTTAAAAAAAATACTGTAACTTCAACAGGGAGCCCAGCCTGGGGCTCTGTGATGACCCAGAAGGTTGGGATGGAGGAGGAGAGAGGCTCAAGATGGAGGAAACAGATGTGTAATCATGGCTGACTCTCCTTGTTGTATGGCAGAAACCAACATGACACTATGAAGCAATTTTACTCCAATTAAAAAATTAAAAAAAAAATACTTCAACTTCAAAATATGAATATGGTGAAAATCAATCATATTTGGGGAAAATCTTCTAAAATACCTTATAAAGACATATACTCACACATATGCCATCTTTACTAGGAAGCATACGCCTGTCCAAGAAAGTGAAAATAGTGGAGTTGCCCATTATTGGTGGGGTCATTCCACAGGTATGCACTGAGTACCTGCGATACCTGGAAGGTTAGGCTTGGGAAGGTGAGAGGCTCAGTAGGGTTTGTTGGCAATACTGAGAGGCTGAGAAGTTTTATTGCACTTATCCCATGGCTCTACCACCAGTTATTCTATTCTCTAGCACAGAACTCTGGATGGTTCATCTGGTTACACTGATGACCTTACACACCAGAGGGAAGAGTGATTCCACAAATGCAGCATCGGAATTAACACAGCTTCACATGTTCAGATACAGTTTGGTGATAACTAATAACTCCTGGGTACCGGGTACTTCACCTACACTGAGGCACTGTGCTCAGTGTTTCACACTTAGGGTTTTTAGTCCGCAGATTACCCTATGGGAAGAGGTGGTTCTCCTTATGGAGTGGGGATGGAAGCCCCGAAGACCTATTGAAACAGTGACTTTCACCTGTCGTCCAGTAACAGAGCAACATGCAGGGCTTCTGAGGCTGTCTTATGGAGAGAGAAAACCCTAAACAAAGAACCTTCATAGGATGGAGCCTGTTCTGAGGTTCTGTGTCTGTGAAATAGCACAGAGAAAGGTCAAGAAAAGAAGGAAAAAATTGGAAGGAAAGAAAACAAAGGCAAGGAGCACAGTCGTGAATTGAGGATGCAGGCAGCCAAGAAGGCAGCCCGGCCCCTCCCTCAGCACTGAGAACAATGCCCGGGCCAAGGATGTCCGGAGGCTGCCTGTGCTCATCAGCGGTCGCAGGCGAGATAAGACCCCTGGTGTGTTGTGCACGTGTCTCTAGTAATTAGTATCACAGGGACACGGAGCAGGGCTGTCGCAGCCCTGCCTTGTTCATTTGCTGACGGCTCCCTTAAAAAATGGATCACGCACACCTCCATCGCATTTTGTCAGGATAATGATAACCTTTTTGAAATGACTCCCTCTGACTCTGGGTGAGCCACGTGGGCTGCCACGAGTCCCATCAAGGAGGAAAAATGTCCAGTGACCTCCTCGTTGTGTGAAGGGTGGCTGAGTGAGACAGCTCCACTTCCGCTGAAGGCGGCAGGTTACTGAAAACAGGAACTACACCTAACGTAGTTCCACTTAGTTATGGCTTCACCATGCCTGGATCAGAGAATGTGGCCTGCCTTATACTTATCATGTGTACATGTGCTCAGCTGTGTCTGACTCTGTGACCCCATGGACTATAGTCCTTGAGCCTCCTCTGTCTGTGGGACTTTCCAGGCAAGAATACTGGAGTAGGTTGCCATTTCTTCTCCAGGGGATCTTCCCCAACATAGGGATCAATCGAACCTGGGTCTGCTGCATTGCAGGCAGATTCTTTACCACTGAACCACCTGGGAAGCCTTATACATATCACTCAATGATTTTTTTTTTTTAATGGGAGAAGCTGTGAGCCAGAAGGATTTGTCTGCTGCTGCTGCTGCTAAGTTACTTCAGTCATGTCCGACTCTGTGCAACCCCATAGACGGCAGCCCACTAGGCTCCTCTATCCCTGGGATTCTCAAGGCAAGAGTACTGGAGTGGGTTGCCATTGCTTTCTCCGAGGATTTGTGTAGATCATTTAATTAAATGACACATTTTCAAATGACCCATGACAATAATGGAGTTGTTTATAATATTGTCTCTGGAAAAATTGTTATGAAGACATTCAAGAAAATTTAAGGAAAATATTGAGATTTTGTATGTATATATAAAACTAGGATACAGACTTTTGCGGTTTGGTGTTTTCAGAAAATAGTTTTGTGGTTTGTATTTTAAATCCACAATAGAATTATAAAATTGCATTTCTGCACAGTAAAATGAGTGGCGTGAGGAAGATGGCTCTGTCTGCCACGTTCTGTCCTGACTGGAAACTTGTCCATTGGAACTCTGAACAAACATCAATCAATCATGGTGTGTCCTTCCCATTTCCCAGGGACCAGGAAATACAATGTACACCAAGGAATAAAGGGACAACAAAAGCGATTAGGAGTCGCAAAGGATGCACATAATAGGTTTTATGTGTGCTGAGTGTATGAATTGGTATATCAGGGTAATTTCTAAACAGTTTCTAAAATTAATGCACACAGGTGTCTTTGGCCAAGGTAGGTCACATTCTGGAATGGACTGTACATTGATGACTACTTCCTGACCTCATAAAACCCAGCCTACAGGTTTTGAAGGAGGTTGAATGTACCCCTCTTCAGCCCATTTCTCACTGTCTGAGCTTTGGGCCAGGCACTGTGCTGGGCACAGAGGATGAAAATGACAGGTTGACTTAAAATGCCCCGCTTGAGCAAGAAGTGTGAAAACCAGCTGCACTTCTGAGAGATGAGAAGGAAACCAGCCCAGAGGAGAAACCAGCAGGTGGTGGAAGCGAACCCCACCTGATGAGAGTGTCTGCGGACCTGGTGGGGAGTGGTGATTAGGCTGTACTGTTTCTGTCTTCCGGGTGATTCCCCCTGGTCTCTGATTGCCCAGGGAGGGTCCCAGGGTTTTCCTGGAAGCCCTGCTTTCCCTCACTGACCCTGCGGGCATGCACACACATGCACACACACATGAACACATGCACATCCTGCAGGTCCGTCACTCCCCTCCCCTCTCAGTGGTGCCTGGTCTCCAGTTC